>SCLH01001822.1:32600-44391 GCA_004367855.1 Oikopleura vanhoeffeni | reverse complement strand
AAGGGTCTGGAAGTTAATGTTGTGCAGAAAATTATGTGCCAAAAATCTGTTTTTTGCGTCACATTATTTTCAGGACCACGCTTATTAACTGATGGTAAAAAATATTTTGTTTGAAACTATGTTTCACAAAAATTCTCGATCTTCACTGGTATACCGCTAACTAATAAAAAACTCGCTCACTAGTACAAGTTTTTAAGGTGCTCTTTAACTTCTGCTATAAGAGGCTCGAAAAAACAAAATTCCAAAAAAAATTTCACAAATGTACTTTTTATACCATTACAAACATTGCCTCGAATTATTATGGTTTTCAAAATATCACGGCGAGTACAATTTCTGATTTTCAAATTTTGTAACCTAGATGATATAAAACTGCTAGTACAATTTTCCGGTCTATATTTGTATCAGTTAAGATGTGAAGTCTGTAGAAAAGATGTTGTTCACAGATCCTAATTGCGTGCTATTGCGTTACGTGTACAAAAGTAGCCAAAAATAAAATGCGCTTATCGCCAGATTGACATTTGGTGCTGGACCTTTAGAATAAACATTTTGATCATTTTGCTGAAAATCCAATTTGAGTGAAGCTCAAAATTTAAATCTTTAAACGCTGAAAAGAACGTCTGTTTAATCTTACGATATTATTCTGCGATATAAATTATACAGTATAATACTATAACTTATAAAATAATCTAAACGGTTGCATTCCAAAAAATCCTCTATAAGGAAAATCCGATTTTGCTCAGTGCGGCCTTATAACGGACCTGGCATTCTTTTTCAAAAAAAGTTGTCCTAAGCTTAAAAAGGGCAAAAGAAACGATTTTTTACTAAATACGGTATCAATTCGGGAGTTTTCTAAAAGCGTAGTTTCCTGGGTCATGTTCTCATTCAGTTCTTAGTCATTTAAGAATATTTTGTTCAACAGTTTTATTATGTTAATATTTGTTTACATTTTAAATTATGAAATTCCTTCACAAAATAAACCTTCATAAATTGAAGTTATAAAAAAAAATCTGATCAATTTTTGGCGATTGTGTTTGACGGGGTACTGGTCGCTGAAATTTATTTTTCTCGATAAAATAGCCATACATAGCGTTTAGGGATACCAGCAAGATTAGCCATCTTCAAAAACTATCCTTTAATTTTTGAACGAAAATCTGAATTTCCTTCATACACCCCTTCACACACATAAGCGAAAAATATGATTCATATTATATGACCCGAGTCAAAATGGTAAAAATATCTTCTCGCAGGTTTTATGTCGGAATCAGCTGAAATTTTGACATAATCTGTAAAAGTGTTAGGCCAGTTTTTTTGCTATATTTTCTTTAGCGTATAAAAATAACCACCGTTTTTTGGCAATTATTCGTCAGAGAAACTATCAACTTCGAGGAAAAAAAATGTTCATTCAATTTTTTTAAACTAGGTCAAGAAAAATGATGTGATTTTTTATCAAATAAGCTTAAAAGAATGACTCGACATACTGATCAGAAAGTTGGGTGAAGTCATAACTCATGTAAAAATTTTTAAAGTTCTAGTGGTGAAACTGAAGATATCGTTATTTTTTACCTTCATTTTGAAGAAAAAAACTTAAATGAAAAAGCGGGTACAGATATCGTTTAAAATTTTGAACAATTTAATTATGGAATATATTTATTCCTCCGTTTTGTTAAAATGCAAATTTTCTGTTTGTCAATAAAAGTTTCAGTTAAAAGAAAAAATATTTGAAATTAATTGTCCTTTCAGATGAGTCCGGAAATATGATAATCGCATCTGATCCTGGAATGTGCCGATTCCAATGTGCCCAAATGCAAAATTCAAATTTTTTCAAATCCCGATCTGGAACTCACGTGATTCGAGGCGTAGGCGAAACTATACTTTACAATGGACTCGGCGCCGCAGATAATGGATGGTAGTCTAGCAGATAAAATATTCTTAATTTTAGATTCATGAAGGTTAAAACAAAACGAAAATCAATTTTTGGATTTCAAAAAGACCTGGGAGTTTCGTACTCCTCATTTCATACCAAATTTTTTCTCAGACGACGTACTGCAATCTCATATTCCGTATATTTTCTGTGGTCACGCTTGAATATTCGATTAAAAAAATACATTTCAAGAAAAAACCTCAAAAGATACCCACATACCTGAAGTCAACTTTTATAAAAACAGTATACAATGTTTTGAAACATTGTTTTTTAAATGATTACCTGAGAATTCGCGCAAGTTTAAAGAGGAATAATCTTCAACTCGAATTTTTATCTCTATCCCGCAAACCAATTTTCCCAATTCTTACCATTCAATAAAATTTGATTTTTCTGTTGTAATTTTTTAACTCAAAACTTTCATTTCGGAAAATATAAATTCAAATGTTTGGATTAAAAAACGATTTTTGAAACATATTTTGACCTTTCAAAGCCAATAAACAAGTACTGTTATTAATTATGAAGAAATGTTTTTTTTTTTTTTTTGATCAAAGCATCCTAATTTTGATTACACATTCACGGCCTTCTTCTTTTCTCTGAAATTAACCAAAATTAATGATTTCACCCATTTGATGTTCGAAATGATTTCTATAAAGATAAAATTTCAAATTTCTGCTTTTTAAAAATTGAATTTATTCAAAAAAAAAAAATTTAAAGGCAAAATCAATCACATTTAATGGGTATGCGTAAGGTGCGCAAGCGGAACCCTTACCGACTGAACTAAAACTGTTATATAACGATTTATTTGCCCAAAGGATAGGCGACCCTAGGTATGCACCCTAGGTGTGCGACTGCGACTCCCCAGGTGTGCGACGCGTTCCTAGGTATGGGACTCTATTCGACATATTTTTGCCAAATTAATTATTCCCGAATTTCTGCACAAATTACTTTTGTATGATACTTTTACATTTCCGCATAAATATCGTAACAATTCAATCGCTGAAAACCTGTAACACCCTATCAGTGCATCAAAAATTATTTGTCCGATGATCACACCCGTAGGACGGTAATCGTTACGAAAAACACCTTCGTAACTTCAAAAACTTGCTGTAGCTCTCGTTAAGTTATTCCAAATTTACAAACCATAATTGGGATGTCAAAATTTTAAAAAATCAAGGCTGTATATTTCAAATTAATGCTTCTTTCGCCTCAGAGGTGTCATCGCCCATTTAAAATACTTTTCGCTAGTCGGATTTGAATATTTACCTGAAATATCGCCTTAGGTCAGTTATCTCTTTACTGATTAGCGACTTGAGAGCGATACCGTACTTTTTAAATTACGGACGTCGAAATAATCTCGTCCTTAAAATAACATACGTCCTAGAGTTAATTCCCGCCTAAGATACTCAAAAACATCTTAAATTTTTATGAGAAAAATTACCGACAACCAGAGATGAAGGGGATGAAAGGAAGGAGGCTTGGAGGATGATGGAATGGGATAAAAAATAATAGATCGTTGATGACCATTCCCAGGGATGAACATCCTGATGATCCATCCCCATCCATCCCTACTCGTTATCAACCTGAATTCGGCTTACTACACAGCTTTTCTCATGAAAAAAGTTTCGCCAATTATGGATGGTAAACGAACGGACACCTTTCCCAAAAAATTTATTTTTAAAAAATATTAAAGTAATTGCTTTTAAGAATAATTTGAAATCGAACAAGGAAGCTATGTTTGAATTTTTTGCAAGAAATATTTTTGAAAACTTTCCAAAGATTCCAAACTAATTGAATTAACACTATGCGACTGAATAAATTCACTGGCAATAATACCGATAAGGAAGTATCTGATACTTGGTATCAACAGCAAAGTTTAAAAATTTTCGAAAAAGAGTCAACCCTTGGAAGCTCCGGACCACTTAAGTGGCTCAATAAATCGTGCGTTAAATCAAACATAGAGTTCAACACGAGGCAATCAAATGACATTAGAATAATTCTAAGACTACGCGTTCAATATTTAATTTTTATCTAACTTTTTTGGGAAATTTCTTCAAAAAACTAAAACGTCAATTTATTTTTAAAATTGAGAGGCATCATAGGTTTTCTAGGAACCCCGGTATCGATTTGAAAAATTAGCCCGGAATTTTAAAATTTTTCCTTATTTTTAGTCATATAATTTTTTATGATACAATTTTTGGAATCTTGTGGTCCAAAATTCGGCAAATATTTTTTTCAAATTTTCTAATAAATAACTGACTTTGTGACTCCGTCAAAATGTAAAATGCTGTTATGTGTATTCATCTAAAGACATGATCGAGAAGTAGCCTGTCCAATGCGCATTGCAAAATTTTCTCGTTCTCAGCCGGGCTGGAATTAAAATTTTTTTGATATTCTGACATCTCATAATCAGCTTTAGAAAACGGTTTGACCAATCTCTAAAATTGCTGATTTATAAGCGTTTCCTTCCGGTCCAGCTTGTTCTCCAATATCAGCCCAATCAGCCGATTAAAGCTCGAAAAAAGAAACCTACCAACATACGGATGAGGGCAAAATATAAGTTGATAAAACACGTTTGTTTTATGGAAGTAACATTATCTGACCTAACTTTTAAATTAAGAAAAGAAAAAAATTTACATAAATTTAGGAAATTTTGTCGTTAAAAGTTCAGTTGATATTTCCCAAAATTAGACGATCTTGAAAATAACGAAAATTTGAAATTTAACAAAATGGGTCCTGATTTTATTGACCCATCTTGTAGAGATTTTTTTCAAGACAATTAATTGAATATTATGAGTATAACGAAAAAAAAATTCAACTTCCAGCCCGGCCTTATAATCTTTAAAAAACTGGTTTTGACACGACCGAGTTAAGAATCAAAAAATTTATTCCAATTTTTTTTGATGAATATTTTTGAGAACTTTCTAGCCAATTGATGATAATTCTGGATTCTATAGAAAATCGCATTGGACCGGCTAATCGAGAGCCTACAACAAACCGACAAAAAAATAACTGAAAACTTGCATTAAAATCAATTAATTTTATATTTTTGTTGTTCCTATTAAAAATCGTGATTGAGCAAAGATGTTTGGACAATAATCGCAAATACGTAAAGTTTAATTATGACATAAGGCCAGTTAAGTTTTTTCATTTATAAAGTGTAAACAACTCTCTCTGGAATTTGTGATCAAAAGCGTTCACGCATGTCCTTCTCGTTGATCAAATACAAAACACAAATCACTTTCGAAATAAATCCTTTAAAAAAATGGAATCAATTTGAAATTTCATATATAATACCTATCATCGAAAATCTGAACAATTAGAAGATTAAACAGTGAAATAATGAAGATTTTATATAGCCAGCCTTTGCTGGCATTTTCGATTAAGGCTCCCAGGTAGCGAAAAATTCCGTCAAAAAATCTTTTTTCAAAATAAGACTTTTGAAATTTCGAATCGTTATTGATCAGTTTTTAAACGATTTTTTTTCAAATAATTTCTGAGTCCCAAACATTCTACGGCCTAGGAAGATATAAACATGATTATTTATAAATTATTTTTCAAACTGAAGCCAAATTTACGCAATTGCTTCTCGCACTAACTGTTCATGATCATTATTTTTCATTCTCCACACTTTTGTAAATAAAAATCCGAACGTGCATTCATACTAAAATTTAAAAAAAAAACATGATAATATTTTATGCCTCGAAAAGAAACAAAAACTCCACACGTTAATTATTTCTCGTATCGAGGTTTTTATCGGAAAAAATAAATGAAGAAATAGTTAAAATTAGTAAGAATTTACTCAATTTAATTCATAAAGAAATAAAAATAGTTAACTTTAATGTATGTATTTCAGATTGATCAAAAATACCAATAAGGGGTTGTTTCGCTAGCCCAGACTTTTAAAATGGCTGGGTAATTTAATTTCTAAAGTGAGAATCTTAATGTTTATTTCAAGAAAAGTGGGTTGATTATTGAAATATCATGCAAAAAAATTTTTTAAAATTTTAAATTGGTGATTTAGCGAAAACAGCAAAAAAATTTTTTTTTAACCAGCCCGAAGTTTTTTATTGTAAATTTTTCTTCGCCAGGCCGGCTAAACCAGCGAACAATTGCTTCATATTTTTGATTTGCTGTCTCGCCGCTTTGTTGAAGAAATTTTCACATTAAAAAAACTCAGAATTTAAGAAGTGATTGGTAAGGATGTGGGCAACGATAATATTGGCTCTTTTTTAGACAAGATTTTCAGCAAAGTTTCTGAGAAACCTGGCTTCAGCAATTAATTATTTT
This sequence comes from Oikopleura vanhoeffeni, assembly GCA_004367855.1. NCBI lineage: Eukaryota > Metazoa > Chordata > Appendicularia > Copelata > Oikopleuridae > Oikopleura > Oikopleura vanhoeffeni. The sequence continues at coordinate 38,183 of SCLH01001822.1, read as the reverse complement.
TTTCCTCAATACGTAGTAACAACTTTTAAGAAGGTGCCAGTACTATTCAGAGTCATCTGATACCTCAACCTACGCTCAAAAAATGGTTTTAGTAGGCCTCCTAAAACAAAATAAAAGCCTACTCCTCTTCATCTCTCATCACTTTTTTTATTGATATTTGCAAATGTGAGAACATGAATGATTTAAATACTCAGCACCAAACTCGCGGGTCGCTTTTTTTCAACAAATTTTGCTCTAGTGGTCAAAACAGCGTATTGCGGAGCCTCACCGCAAAAGGCCCTAGCTCCTCCCTGAAAATGTAGATTTTTTTAATTTGTGCTTCAAATTCACCGCCAAAAGGCTGAATAAGGTTTAAACGGTCCTTTTTTTCCAATTTTCTCTCTTAAAGTCTCAGTAACGACCTTGTGAATTTCTAGTTTTTGTTGAAATTCTGAAACTTTTTTGAAATTAAAAAAAATTAAATGAATTACAGTTTTTTTGGCATTATTTATTCGAGTTACAGTGTCTTACATTCACAATTTTGAAAAAGGTGACAAAATAAATTCTAGAATCGAAATTGTAACCTCACTTCAAATTTTCTCAAAAAATCTCAAACTTACTTTTTTTTTGAAAAAATAAAAAATTCAGACAAAATCCTAGCCGCTTTAAAAAACTCAGTGGAAAATTCTCTACAAATGGGCAATCAAGAAGTTTTCTGAGAAATTCAATTATCGTGCCCCAACATCCTTAAATGATATTTTTCATGTTATTGTCAGATTAGTTTAAAACTTTTTCGAGATCAGAATTTAAAAAACACAAAACTTTTTATTTTATTAAAAGGGAGTGGTGAAGAATAATTGGGCCAAAAACCCTTAAATCCATATTTATTTTCAGACCCCTAAAAATGAATTATTTTTTCCGAAAAAAATCTCAAAGTCGAGAAAAATTCTTATTAGTCAAAACAACTCCGGTCAAAAAATTCTCTAACAAAATTGGTTCAATAAAGCAAAGTCGTTCTGGAACCCTTCAAAATATCGTCACCCCACTCCCTTCAGGGGGTCACTGGTCGGTGGAATTGCTTACATTTTGCGTTGGAATTATGGCGTCTTGCAGCTTTGTTGAAGAAATTTTACACAATTTAAAAAAAATAGGATTTTAAAAAGTGATTTTAAAATGATTTTTTTCAATGTTATTGAGAAGGGTTTTAAACTTTTTCGCGATCACGATTTAAAGAAACACAAAAATAATTTTGTTTTATTTTACATCAGGGGGGTAACTGTGATGGCAAATGCTCCAAAATGAATTCCGGGGTGATAACAAAGTGACTACCCAGCCAAATCATAAAACAAGGTTTCGAAATTTTCGACTTTTTCTTCGATTTTTTTCTCAGTATATTTTTTAAAAAGAACTTTACAAATAACGTTTGCTTAAGTTTATCTCAAGCTAAAACATCAAACAAAATATCTTGACGTAAGCCACTTGTTTCTTATCAGTGTTTTCAGTACTTTTCTAATTGAGCATACCTTAAAAAAAATCGAAACACTTTTTTTGAATTTTTTTTTTCTCGGGTCTTCAAAATCATATTCCCGAGTAAAGTTCAAATCTCAAATAATAATCGGGTTCATTATTCGCATTTGTATGAGCCAGTTTTAGAAAAAAACTGGAATTTTCGAATTTTCCTGGGAGGAGATAGTTTTTCGACGAATATGCAGAAAAACGGTGGTTTTTTTCCACAATTTTGGCAAAGATAAGAGCGAAATTAAGAAAAAAGATCAGGTATTGACTTACTATTTTTAACAATTTTTTGGCGAATTTCAGTTCATTTCGAGATGAAAAACCCTGGAGGAGGTATGTTTTTTTTATTTTTGGCTTAGGTCCTTTGTGTCCTTGTGTTTAAGCCCCGTTGGGTTTATTTTTCATCTAGGAATTCAAATTTCCAGCGACCCCCTTGACCCCCTTAAACTGTGCTTAAATACTGTAAAAGTGACGTTTCTTTTAAAATTTTGGCCATCCAAGTTTTTCAGTGTTTTTTCGTAAACCGGTTTATAACTATGGTCCCATTATTGCACCGTTCCAAGCGCGAAGACTAATCAAACCCTTTTCAATTCCTATGTTTACTAATTGTTTGTTCGTCTGAATCCATCTACTTGAATTTCCATTTTATTTTCTAGATTTTACCGGTAATGGTGGGACATGTATGAACAAATATCCAGTCCCACCGGGCTTCCCGCGGTCTAAACCGCATAAATGGCTGCGTAATAAATCCTGCTCTACAATCATCAATTACGCTGACCAAGAGGAAAAGGGGATAAGAACGCTGCTTGAGAAAGTACGAGTCGAGAATTTAGAGACTCAGTCATTAAAATTTCCAAATAATTCAAAAGAATTTTTTATGATAATATGGACACAAATTTAATTTTAAGACCTCTTTTTTGCCAAAATTTTGAGATTTCCCGAGAAATTATCGCAGTTCCAAAAAAATGAACCTTTGTGCTCTGGAACCACCCTTCAATGACTGAATTTATAGCAGTTTACATTTTATGATGTGAAAATCACAGGAGGAGAATGCAATTTCCCTTGGATCCCTTCAAATAAGGTCCATAAAACGTTTTTTGCCCTCTTTTAGCACCGCATAAAATTTTTACTGCTAAAACTGACCGAAAGTTTTATGTGCACGTTTTTTGTGGTCAAATAAAAACCATAAATGTTTTCTCAGATCATGAAAACTAAGGGAGGAGATCATTTTGAACTGATAATATCGTGACTTTTACAACTGCGTTCTGATTGGTCAGCCAATTCACAAGACCCTTTGATATTCTTTTGGGAGAAAGGTTTTTCTTCAATTTTTCTCTCAACACTTGGACCCAAAAGGTTGGTGAGTTCTTAACATTTCAATTGAATGTACTCTGAAAACCGGTTTTTTATCTTACCATGTGACCCAGTACTCCCTTAATTTTTCAATCCTCGAACTATTCTCAGGTTATCCACTGTACATACAAAAAAATGAAAAAAATAGGTGCCGGAAGAATTTTTAGCTTAGTTTCGCTTCGGTTCCTAATTCGGGCATCACCCTAAGTTCCAAGGATTAATCCACAGACACCAACGGGGTTCCATAAGTCCTGCAGATTGGTACATTTCTTCAGAGCGATAAATGAAAGACAAAAAAATATGAAAATTTATTTTTTATTCTTCAATCAAAGTGTCCATCTTGCAAACGCTTTATATTTTAATCTTTTTACATAACTAATTATGCTGGAAAATAAAAAAACACTTTTCACGGTACATCTATTTCCAACTAAACTCGACTAGCAGATTTTTTTAAAGACGATATAATAAACTTCAGATCATTTCGAGTGTTATGCGCTCAAAAAGTCTTGTTTTATGTGCTTTACTTCAAAATTTCCTTGATATGAAAGTTTTCCCATGCAAAAATGTCAAAAATGGCAAAAAGTAGAAGGCGAAAAACAACTTTTTTGGAGATAAAAATGACCTTCAATTGCTTTTCATATTAAAAATGTTCATTACTATCATAAAGAAATGGCGCCTATTCACCGCAATTTTATTTGAAATTTTGACACACATAAAATTAAAATAATTTAGTGCCACATGGCACTTATTGAGTGTACCAGCCGAGCGTTAAAAATTTCATCGATAGTTTAAAAAGAAAATCGCGCGCCCAGACTCAATTAGTGACATAACCAAATATTAATAGATTACCAAACATTTTACTATGTGAATTCTGCCTGATTTTTATGGAGATTTCAAAAAACTACTGATAAAAAAAATTTTGGACTTGATTTGGCGGAAAAATTTCATATTTTTTCTAAAAGTCGAACAAATAAATGACAAAATAAACATATTATGATTTTCAAACAGCAGTCAGCCCAAATATGTAGACATGCATTGAAAAAAGTTAAAGTCGCTATTTTTTTTAGATTTTTATTCATAGATTTTCAAAAAACGCAGAAAAAAGTTGGACAAAAAATGCGGGAAAATTTTCAATAATTAGTTTGAATTTTTTTGATTTTTACGATTTCAAAAATGAAAACCGAAACTCAAAATCCTTTCCTAAAATGAATAAAAATAGTTTCATGAAGCTGAAACATATTTATATCGTTCAGCTACCTATAATAAAGCATAAAAAAAATATACTGACTTTTATTTTCGTAAGTTTATAACGAATCAGTCTGCTGGGTTTTATGGCACGCCTTAAACTACTGTCTCCTTGAAATTCTAGTCATTATTTCTCACATATCGACTTCAGTCAGACCTGATTCCAAATGTTTGGCTGAACGGACGTCTTCTGACATGTTAATCATCATAAATCTTTTTTCAAGAATGTAGACCGGTTTCAGTTTCAAGAACTGAATCAACATAATCGCCTTTTATTGCCTCTCCCCAAAGATTTGGGCCCTCAAAAACACGGGGGGGTGAAAAAACGAAACGCGTCATTTGACAACAAATCATCCCGATTTCCAGTTCTTAGATATCTCAAACTGAGCACAATTATCTCTCAATAAACGCATTGAAAATTGCTTTTAATAGACCCCAATGTTTTTTATTTTTCAAGATACTGAAATTGTTTCATTATTAGTTTTTGTTAAAAAAATAAGAACACAAGGTAATAAAAAAAGAAACAATGATCTGATTCCGGTAACAGCCAATGTTATTTGTATTATTCACTAAAATATTTTGGGCACAGTTTGAGCTAGCTAAGACCTCATCAAGCTGAATCGTTTTGAAAACCGCGTGTTTTCTCAACCCCGTGTTTTTTTAGGGCCAAAATCTTTGGAAAAGGCAATGAAGGATATGTGCTTACATTCCTTAAATTGTTTAATATTTTTTAGTTAAGTAAGGCAGGTTTTATTATTTGGGCCAGATTTTGTATTCGTTAATTTGTCAANAAATGTGTTAAAAACAGTGTTTTGTATGATTACCTGACAATTCGGCCGAGGTTGTAAAGGGAATAATCTTCAACTCAATTTTTTATCTCTATCCCCAAACCAATTTTCCAATTCTTACAATTCAATAAAATTTGATTTTTCTGTTTTACTTTTTTACTAACTTTCATTTTGGAAAATATAAATTCAAATTTTGATCAAAAAACAATTTTTGAAAATATCTTTCAAAGCCAAATAAGCAAGTACGGTTATTAATTATTGAAGGAAATGTTTTTTTTTATTTTTTTGATCAAAGCTCCCAATTTTTGATACAAATTCACGGCCTTATTTGAATTTTTTTTTCAACTTTTTTTTGAAAATTTAACCTAAATTATGATTTCAGCATTTGATGTTCGAAATGATTTTCTATAATGATAAAATTTCAAATTTCTGCTTTCAAAAAATGAATTTATTCAAAAAAAAATTTAAAGCAAAATCGTAGCCCTGAGTTTCCATACAATTTTTTTTTAATCTAGAGGCGTTGAAAGTCTGAGGTCGAAAGAAAAAATTCCAAAATTTTTTTTTAAATTTTTTTTTAGATCCGTTCAAATGTAAGATTTTCCATGTACTAACGAAAAATTATTATTTAAGAATTTTACAACTACAGTTTAGAGGTCTTATCATTGATTAAAGTGAAATTATATTATTTAATTTACATGATAAA
>SCLH01001822.1:5955-31953 GCA_004367855.1 Oikopleura vanhoeffeni | reverse complement strand
CAGATAGAGCTCTGAAAATATAATTTTTGAACTCGCATTTATCTCAATTACTACAGAACCAATTATTTTCGATTTTGAACGTAATCTAAAATCTGACATAAATCGGACTCAAAAACTCCGTTGGGAACCTCCTTAACTGATCAAAAAATATTCCAATGGCATTTCGAAATTTTCAACCTAAACGCGTCAAATAAACCAATATGTTCGAAGCCACAAAAGTACTTAGAAAAAAATCTGAAAAAGCGAAGAAAGTTCGAAAAGTTGGCAATCGATTTAAGGCATTTGTATGATACAATACCGGCAGAAAAATCAGAGTCGCATACCCCCTTAAGTCAAACATTGCGTAGCGGATTGTTAGATGTTTTCCAAATCTAAAACCATAATTGAGATGTCAAAAATTTAAAAATCGAAGGCTGTATATTTTCAAATTATGCTCCTTCTGCCCTCAGGTGTAATTGTCCGATTTTAAAATACTTTTCGCTATTTTGGATTTGAATATTTCTACCTTGAAAATATCGCCTTAGGGTCAGTTATCTCTTTATGATTACCGACTTGAGGCCAGATACCGTACTTATATTACGTACGTCGAATCAATCTCGCCCTTAAAAATAACATACTGTCCTTGAGTTGTTCTCCGCCTAATAAATTACTCAAAAAACATTTTTATAATTTTATGAGAAAAATTACCGACAAAAAAGGGGATGAGAAGGGGATGAAAGAAGGGGGCTTGAAGGACATGGAATGGAAATAAAAAGGAAAAGATCGTTGATGACCATTCCCAGGGATGAATCATCCCGGATGATCCCATCCCCATCCATCCCAATCTCTTTTATAACCCTGAATTCGGCTACTACACAGCTTTCTCATGAAAACAGTTTGCAAATTTCAATTTGAATAAGTAAATTTGATCATGTTTGATCAAAATTACAATTATGGGTGGATAAAACGAACGGACACCTTTCAAATGAAATTTATTTTCTAAAAAATTATTAATAATTGCTTTTTAAGATATTTGAAATCGAACGAAGGAAGCTATATTGAATTTTTTTTGCAAAAAATATTTTTGAAAACTTTCAAAAGATTTCCAAACTTAATTGAATTAACAATATGCGAACTGAATAAATCACTGGAAATAATCAAATAAGTAGGTATCAAAGCAAAGTTTAAAATATTCGAAACAAGAGTTCAACCCTTGGAAGCTCCGGACCACTTAAGTGGCGCAATAAATTCGTGCGTTTAATCCAACAAAGAGTTCAACACTAGGCAATCAAAAATGACATTAGAATATTCTAAGACTACGCGTTCAATATTTATTTTATCTAACTTTTTTGGGAAATTTCTTTCAAAAAATCTAAAACGCAATTTATTTTTAAAATTGAGAGGATATAGTTTTCTAGGAAGCCCGGTATCGATTTGAAAAATTAGCGGAATTTTAATTTTTCCTTATTTTTAGTCATATAATTTTCATGATATAATTTTTGGAATCTCTGTGGTCACAAAATTTCGGCAATAATTTTTTTCAATTTTCTAATAAATAAACTGACTTTGGTGGACTCCGTCAAAAATGTAAAATGCTGTTATGTGTTATTCATCTAAAGACATGATCGAGAGCCTACAACAAACCGACAGAAAAAATCTGAAAACTGCATAAAATCAATTATTTTTATATTTGTTTGTTCCTATTACAAATCGTGATTGAGCAAAGATTGTTCTGACAATAATCGCAAATACGTAAAGTTTAATTCATGACATAAGGCAGTTGAGTTTTTCATTTAAAATGTAACAACTTCTCTCTGGAATATTTGATCAGTCGTTACGCATGTCTTGCTCGTTGATCCAAATACAAAAAAAAGATAAATTCACTTTTCGAAATTAAATACTTTCAAAAATGGAATAATTTGAAATTTCATAATAAATACATATCATTGGAAAATCTGAAAATTAGAGATTAAACAGTGAAATAATGAAGATTTTTATAGCCAGCCTTTTTGGCTTGGCATTTTCGATTGAGGCTCCAGGTAAGGAAAAATTCCGTCAAAAATATCTTTATTCGAAATAAGACTTTTGAATTTCGAATCCCTTGATTGACAGTTTTAACGATTTTTTTCATATAATTTCTGAGTCCCAAACAATTCTACGGCCTAGGGAAGATATAAAATGATTTATTTATAAATTATTTCTCAAAACTGAAGCCAAATTTACCAAATTGCTTTTCGAACTAACTGTTCATGATAATTATTTTATTCTCACTTTTGAAAATAAAAAACCCGAAACGTCAATTCATACTATTTAAAAAAAAACATGATAATATTTTATGCCTCGAAAAAGAAAACAAAAATATCCACACGTAATTATTTCTGTACGAGGTTTTATCGGAAAAAATTAATAAAGAAATAGTTATAATTAGTAAAAATTTACTCAATTTAATTATAAAGAATAAAATATTTACTTTAATTATGTATATTCAAATTATCAAAAATACCAATAAGGGGGTTGTTTCGGCTAGCAAGACTTTTAAAATGGCTGGTAAATTTTATTTCTAAGTGAGAATCTTATATTTATTTCAAGAAAAGTGGTTGATTATATTAATAATATCAATTTGATATCATGCAAATTTTTTTTTTTAATTTTAAATGGTTGATTTACGGAACAGCAAACAAATATCTTTATACAGCCCGAGTTTTTTTATTGTGAATTTTCTGCGCCAGGCGGCTAAACAGCCAAAATTGCTTATATTTTTTCTGATTTTGACTGTCTCGCCGCTTTGTTGAAGAAATTTCACAATTAAAAAAAACTCAGAATTTAAAAGTGATTTTAAGTGATATTTTCATGTTATTTCAGAAGAGTTTAAACTTTTTCGAGATCATGAATTTAAAAAACACAAAAATGTCGGGTTTATTTTTGACCTACTATTTTTACAACTTTTGTCGAAATTTCAGTTCATTTCGACATGAAACCCTGGAGGAGATATTTTTTTTTATTTTTGCTTTGGTCCTTTTGTGCCCCTTATGTGTGAAGTAGTGTATGCATACTGAAATAAATTGAGTTGTTTCCATTGACATGCTAAAGGATAGTTTTACAAGATGGCTTATCTGACCAGTATCCTTTAAGCCCCGTTGGGTTTATTTGTCATCTAGGAAATTCAATTCCAGCGACTAGTACCCCCTTAAACTGTGGCTTAAATACTGAAAAGTGCCGTTTTTTAAAATTTTGGCCATCCAAGTTTTTCAGTGTTTTCGTAAACCGGTTTATAAACTATGGTCACATTATTTACCGTTCTAGCGCGAAACTATAAAACGCTTCTCAATTTTCTATGCTTATTTTATGTTTGTCGTCTTGAATCCATCTACTTTAAATTCATTTTATTTTCTAGTTTTTACCGGAAATGGTGGGAAATGTATGACAAATTATCCCAGTCCTACCGGGCTTCCCGGTCCTAACCGCATAAATGGCTGCGGTAAAAATCCTGCTCTACAATCATCAATTACTGACCAAAGGAAAAGGGATAAGATAGAACGCTGCTTGAGAAAGTACAAGTCGGATTTAGAGACTCAGTCATGAAATTTCCAGATAATTTCAAGAATTTTTTATGATAATATGGACAAAAATTTAATTTTAAGAACTCTTTTTATTCTCATTGGTCGTAAAAAAATTATTTTTATCGCGATTTAGAAATAATTTTTTATCAATTTTGCCAAAATTTTGAGATTTCCGAGAAATTAAATCGCAGTTCAAAAAAATAGAACCTTGGTGCTCTGCAATGACTTATTCATATAAGTTTACATTATATGATGTGAAAATCAAAAGAGGAGATACAATTTCCCTTGGACCCTTCAGATAAGGCCCATAAATGGTTTTTTGCCCATAAACGGTTTTTTGCCCATTCTAGCACCGCATAAAATTTTACTGCATAAAACTGACCTTTGTTTTATGTGCACGTTTTTGTGGTCAATAAAAACCATAAATGTTTTCTCAATCATGAAAACTAAGGGAGGAGATACATTTTGAACTGGAAATATCGTGACGTTTAAAAGCTCGTTTCTGATTGGTCAGCCAATCAAAGGCTTCTGATATTCTTTTTGAGAGAAAGGTTTTTCAATTATTCTCAGACTTGGACCAATAGGTTGGTGATGCTCCTAAAATTTCATTGAATGTACTCTGAAAACCCTGTTTTTTATCTTAAAATATGACCAGACTCCCTTAATTTTTCAATTCCTCGGAACTATTCTCAGGTTATCCACTGTACATACAAAAATTGAAAAAATAGCCCGGAGAATTTTAGCTCAATTTTCCTTCGGTTCCTATTCGGCATCACCCTTTAGTTTCAAAGGAATTAATTTCATAGACACTAACTCCTTAAGCACTGTCTCCTTGAAATTTCTAGTCATTATTCTCAATATGAACTTCAGTCAGACATGATTCAGATTTTGGCTGACGGATTTCCTCATGACATGTTAATATCATAAATCTTCTTTCAAGAATGTAGACCGGTTTTAGTTTCAAGGACTGAATCAATATCCCTTTATTGCCCTCTCCCAAAGATTTGGGCCCTCAAAAACACGGGGGGTGAGATTCAGTTCTTAGATATCTCAAACTGAGCACAATTATCTTATCAATAAACGCATTGAAAATTGCTTTTAATAGACTCAATGTTTTTATTTTTTTTAAGATTACTGAAATTGTTTAATTATTAGTTTTTGTTAAAAATAGAAACAAAGGTCTGAAAAAAAAGAAACAATGATCTGATTCGGACCAATTTTTATTTTGTATTATTCACTAGATATTTGTGCACAGTTTGAGCTATCTAAGACCCTAATCGGCTGAATCGTTTTTGGAAACCGCGTTGTTTTCTCATAACTCGTGTTTTTTGGCCCAAATCATTGGGAAAAGGCAATAAAGGGATAATGCTTAATTCTTAAATTGTTTATATTTTTTAGTAAAGTAAGGCAAGTTTATTATTGGCCAGATTTGTATTCGTTAATTTGTCAATATTTGGGCTACCTTATTCGAATATAAATCGTTAATCACAAACAGGATTTTTGATTAACTAAATTCTGTAAATAAAAACTAGCGTAATATTAATGTTATAAATCTAAATACAGTATTATCAGGAACTTTTCCGACAAGAACGTTAAGTTTTGATAAAGTTACGTCAGCGTAGCAAAAAATTATAGTTTCTAGCTCAATATAATTATGTGCTATCTATTTTTGGAAGGTTTTTAGTTCGAGTTTCAATTTTCGAACTCGTAAAAACATTCAAAATTTTTATGAAATTTTTTGGTTCAATTTTACTCTTATAAAATATTCTCGGTGAGATTGAAAATAATCATTATAATTTTTTATCTTAATTTTTGTCAATTTTGTCCAATATTTAACAAATAATTCGAATACAAAATTTTGATTTATTTGAATTCTGCACAAAAAATCACATGATGGTTTTTGTTGAATACTAATAATATATCGATTACGCGACTTCCTGGTCGTTATTTGCTAGATTTTTGGCCAAAATTTTTAAATAATTTGTCTCTTGAAAACTACTCATCCGATCACATTCTTAGATAACTCAGACTGAGCTCAAATATCTTGTGAATTATAAAATACACAAATTGGTCCACATCCGACTATTGCTTCCAATTTTTCTATGAAAAACTTATAAATAAAATTTCAGAAATCTCAGAAAAAAAGATTAAATAAATTGGTGCGATAGACCAATTTTTTTATGTCATTATTAACAAGATATTTGTGCTCAGTTTGAGCTATCTAAGAATGTAATCGGATAAGTTGTATTCGAAAGCCGATTTATTGAAAAATTTTGACCAAAAATCTAGCAAATAATGACCAGGAAGTCGCGTAATCGATACGTAATATCTTAAATAGAACGAAATTAGACAACCTGACTAAGTCAGGATTCATCTCATAGTACAACTATATTATATACTAAAACAATTAAGTTCTAGAGGATATTTTGGATATTATTTAAATGGCTGAAAATGAATTAACAAGCAAGCGTTACCAATATTATATATTTTGCAAATATATATATTATATATATAATTTATTATACATTTGGTTTGCGGATTTCACTGAATTTTATAATTATTCATATTAAGAAGAAAAAATGATGAAAATAGATTTTATTTAGTACCTTTTAGAATTGTCTTTAATTTTCAAGTTAAAATTGGACAGATTAAATTACTTTTGTTAATCATTTATTTATCAAATAATTAAGAACTTTAAAATGATGAAAAAATTTTAGAGACTGCCTCATTGTTAGTTAAGGGCTAAAAGTTCCCTTTTTTTGAAAAAAAGCCTACAGTAGCTTACAGTATACTTCTTACTGTCAAAAAATAGCAAACTATTTTCGAATTTTTCTGAAGGTTCAGATTATGTAGGTGGTACTTATGGAGTAGCTTTTTGAATTTGTTCTGTCAAGGAAATTTGAAATAAAATTACTTGGGATTGTGAAAATAACTTTAGAAATTGTCTATTTGAAGTGTTCAAACTTGTCGGAGCTTAAATTGGCTAAGTTGGACACCAGGGATCGGCATGAAGAGAAAAAAAATGTATTGGATCGGATCGAGGAGGGGTGAAACAAAAACTAGAGTGGATCGGATCGTATCAAAGGGGGTGACATTTTAACTGTATTGAATCGGATCGTATCGACTGCCCCTAAATTTACATCATATCGGATCGGATCGACTGCCCTAAATTTTAATCATATTAGATCGGATCGGATCGGAAAAACGATACGATCAAATCTAATTCAAATATTCCAATACGATCCAATCCAGTTTTGCCAATCCCTATTGGGCACCTTTAAAAAAAATTCCCTTTTTTAAATTCTCTGATTCTCAATTTTGAAGTTATTCTTAATCAGTTTGACATTACCAGAAGCTGCTTGCTACAATCCTGATGGCGAGGCGCCAACAAAACTCGACGAAAGTGCGGTGGAGATTCTTTCTGAAATTTGTCCAAAATTTGTAGAAAGTCATGGAGATAGTAGCTGTTGCCCCAAGTTACAGATTGAAGAACTGAAGACAAAATTTTCATTAATGTTTTTATCACTATTTCAAACTTGCCCAGCTTGCAGTCGATCACAAATGGAATATTATTGGTAATTTTTAAATAATACTTATTTTGTTTTTAGTCATCTCTAAAACGTTTACTAGCTCTATGGTGCGTGTTCGAATCCCACTGATTTTGTCCACGTGATTGTCTTAGTAATTGCTTGAGTGATTACACAGACGATTTGAAATAAGGAATTTCAAAAATAAGAAAACGATTTTAATGTGTTCGAGCTATCTTGTAGAGAATTTTTTTCTGGTCATTTTGAGACCTAGGATTTTTTTTTCATGTAAAATTTTCGTAAAAAAATCTATTTTAAGGTCAATTTTTCGTGATTTTACAGGTAGTTTGTGATCCAGTTCTAGCGAAGCCGTATGAAAAATTTCTACAAGATAGCTCGAACACATTAAAACCGATTATTTATTTTTGAAATTCCTTATTTCAAATCGTCACACCGATCAAATTTAGCGGTCCCAATATCAAGCACTCTTGCCTATAATCATACTTGAGACAATCACTAACATAACAATAGTCGGATTCGAACACCTGCTATAGTGAATCATACTATTAGTGATAGTAAACGTTTTTGAGATGGAGTACCGGTAGAAAAAGAATATCCTCAATCGAGCTAAAGTTAATTTCAAAGAAAGAGTGTCTAAACAGTTCTATTGCATAATTTAACTCAGCATACTCAAAAAATGCTCATGAAAATTTTGAACAAAAAACAAAACAAAAATGATTTTTTTTTCGAAAATTCAAACTTAACTTTAATTTGGCCATTCTAGACACATTAGAAATCCATTGAATTTCTCACTCTAGATTGTTTCACTAAAGCTTTTTGAAGCTCTTACTGATCAGAACTACTACAAGCAATTAATGGTTAACTGGCTCTTTAAAACGAAAGTATATTTCACAAAAGTGATCTGACCAATCAATGAGGCCGTCTGATAATTTTTATTCTTTTGAGGAATCTAAAAAGTCAAAAATATTAGAAATCAAAGTTTTTATCTTTTTGGCGCATGTTTTACTTATTTATTTCAATTTTTCTAAACGATTTTATTTCTAAATTCAAATTTTTACACGTTTCCAGCGAGCTTATTGTTATATTTTTTGCCCCATATTTATCAAGATGACTCATAATCTCAAAAATAATACCAACAACTAGACGACATTTCGCTTCACCGACTTAATTGTAAGAAAAAATTGAATAAAAAAAAATGGTCATAATACACTTAAAATTTTTTTTTGCTCAAAAACTTTTGCGACTATCAAGTTGACTTTTCTCTTCATCTGTGATCATTATGGGCAATTTGAAAACTGAGCAATGTTATAACTGAAGAATTCAGAAAAATAGCAGTGATTCAAAAAATGCTGAGTTTGATTTAAATTTCGAATTTTTATTTTCAATATTCATTTTATTTTTTATTAGCAAATTTAAATAACACTCTAATCTTGAGAGTATTTTTTATACAGTATGTAAGGTTTTTGCTCCCTTTTTTCCAATTTGCATTATTTGCTTTCCGCCAATGAGAACGGTCAATTATGGCAAATACCAACGTCGTTTTCAGATTAAATCAATCAAAACGGTGGAATTCAGATTTATGCAAATTGGAAGAAAAGAGCGAAAACCTTATATACTGTACATAAATTTATTAAGCAGCCGATTGGTCATTGATGTTTGTGAGACAAACGTGATCAAATTTGATTTAATTTTCTAACTTAAAAATTTAAAACTTTCTCTTTATTAAAAAATTTATGTTTATGTTCGAACTCAAATTTTCATATTTAATTTTACTGAAATATAGTTTGAAAGAATTTCAAGAACTCATTGCTCACAGAACTTATGTGAAAATAATTTATTTTGAAGTTTATATAAATTTAATTAATATAATTTCATTCAGCACTATTTATTGTTCACCAAATCAGTCAGATTTCATCGAAATAGAAGAAGTTTTCGAAATAAATGAAAAGTTGGGTGTCGAAAGATTGGGATCTTTATTATCAAAACGAAAACAGGAAAATTAAATTATTCTAAATATATATTANAGACATTATTTCCATTCGCAATAATTTTTTTTTTGCATTTTTCTAGAATAAAATGAGAAAAATAAAAGTGGGCCGTCGTCGAGATTCTCATTGATCGAAATTTGAACCAATCAGAATCGATAATTTTGCAACATTTTATGAATCTTTTTTTTTGTGCTGAATTCAAATATATATTTTTTGTCATATGTTTTTTCAACCAATGAGAATCTCCCTATGGCTCATTGTTTAATACTTTCATTCATTCAAAAAAAACAAGAAAAACAATTAATGTACAATTGCAAAAAAAAATAAGGATAATGAGCTAATTTGTACGCGTTAGAGAGCAATTAACGTCAAACTCAGCAGAAAATACAAAAATTAATCTCGATGACGGCCCACTTTTATTTTTCTCATTATATTCTAGAAAGATGCAGAAAAAAAAATTAGTGCAAATGGAAATAATATCTCACGGCCCAACATATATTAGAGGCGCTAGAGACTAATTAAGCCAAAATTTTGCATTTTTCAGCGATTTTGAAAATTTTAAGCGCAAAAAAACACATAACTTGATGACAATGACATATTAAAATATATATTTTTCGGAATCATAATATAGATTCAGTTAAACGGATAATACATTTCTCGATTCTGATTGGTTTCAATTTGAATCAATAAGAATTCAGATTGTTATTTTTTTTCAAAACAAAGTTCATTTTCGTCATCACTGTAAATTCCTAACGTAAAATGCAGTTTTGGAAAGTCTTTGATCTCAAAATTTTGCTCGACTGCGGACACCCTAGTTACTAGAGCCTAGTACTTTATAAGTAATTAAATCGATGTCATGAAAAATGAGCATATTTATTTTGAATAACGTATACGTTTTTGACTCGAAACGGCGAGGACGTACTTTTTCGCGAAATATTTTTTTAATTTTTAAATCATAAAAATTTGGAAGATAAAAACCTCGAACCAACAAATGATACCATCAAACGAATAGAGAAAAAATCAGAGTATTTTTTAGTGTAAGTTTGGGAAAAATACCTCAAAAACCTGAAAACTGGAAAATTTATTTTTTGGGAAAATAGTGTTAAAATTGGAAAATTGGAAAAAATAAAAAATTGGACTTAATTTGGATCAAACATTGGAATAATAGATGAAAAAACAACAATTTGGACGATAAAAAAAACATAAAAACTACGGTAATAGCAAAACTGGAAGTTGGGTTAGCGGAAAAATCGAGCAAAAACGTATTTTTAAATAATCAGTAAAACTTACATGGGAGGCAAGTGCTGCCAAAAAAGGTAAAATTATAAACTGAAAACAGAAGAAAACCAACCAAAACATAACTTTTAAAAATTTGGAAAACTGACATGGGTGGAAAGTGCTGGCAAAATTTATAAAAATCTTTTGGTTTATAAATAGGTAAAAGCAAAAATGGTCAGTACAATAAATGGAACAATGGAAAAATCAATGGATAATACAAATACGAAAAAGAAAGTAAATCCCTCTAAAGTGCTACCTCATAGTAAACATTTAGTAGAAGATATAAAAAATATAAACTCATTTAAATCTGAAAAAATGTCAATAATAATACCGCAAAATAGAAGATTTCCCTTAATACAACAGCCTAGATTGATGGGCAAAGATATGACAACAGGTATTATAACTGCCAAAGAAATGATACAAAAATCAACGAAAATAACGACATGGAAATATTACCCAGATGCACAACATGCACCAACTGCGCTACAAGCTTCACAACAAGTAGTTAGCGTTACAGGTAGATACAACACATGGACAATTTTGTTGGAAATCCCAATTGGACATAAACGCGAGCAGTTTTTTGCAGATATTGATGACGCTGGATTAAAATTTGAACTTTACCACTGTAGAGACTCAAACTACAATTGTTTTACAGTTGGATGTGGAACTTTGAGAGCATATTTGTATGTAGTTAGAAAGTGGAGACAAGCTATTCACCCAAGGGACAATATGTACGATTTCAAAGAAACGGAGCTTATAACTTGCTCTTTAATTATAAAAAAAGTGAAAAATTTGGACACTGGAAAATTGGAACAAATCATAGAGCAAAATCCATATCTATGCTTTAATATGTTTTTCGAATACATGGATGATTGGGCCTATTCGCATAATGAATATGCAGCAAAAAAATTTCGGGAAAGAATGGTTGATCCCACACTAACACCTGAAGAAATCGACCAAACACCAAATTTTAATGATCCAAGATTGCAAATGGAAAATGGGTACACTGGTACAAAAGAACACAGAATTTTGTGGTTACATAGATGGAAAGAATCGGATTCAGAATATTTGGCTGGAAAATTTGAAAAAGTTCACGGATATGATAAAATGTCAATTAAGCCAAATATGAGACAATTTATCAAACATATGGAACATTTGGCAAAAAACGGAATTAGCGAAGAAAATGAAGAAATTAGCGAGATTCGTCACCAAAAGCTAAATGCAGCTGAAGTCGATATGAATAACGCAATAAAAAATAGAGCAATTTATAAGGAACCAAATGAGGCCAACCAACAACCCGCACAAAATCAACCAGCTGAATGGCAGAATGGTGGAGACGAAATTTCAATAATTAGTCGATCAGAAATAAGCCAAACGCGAACAGCAAGGCCAAGGTCAATCAAACAAAATAATTTTCTAAACCATACAATAAATAATGATGGTGGAAACGAAGGTATAACACCTAAAAATAAAGAACAAATTGGTGCAGAGGAATTCGACATTTGTAATTACTCAGTTAGTGACATTATGCAACCGTATAAGCCCAAAACAGGTGAAGATGACCTTCAAAGTACAAAAATAAATGACACAAATATGACTGGAGATGAAGTATCATTTACCAAACCCGAAACACGTAAAAAATTAACGGTTAAAAAAAGAAAACCAACAAAATTTAGTGCCCAGAAAATCACTAAAAATGAAAATTTAAATGCAAATTTAAGTACACAAGATTCAGATTCAGATGTTTCGAAAGTTAGTTTCAGAAGAAGATCAGAAAGATATAATAGGAGAAGTACAAAACCAATGGAATCAAAAATTGAAGAAATAAATCTCCAAAGTACAAGTACTAAAATAGTATATGTACCGTCAGTAGAAAATTCAAGTAGAAATGAAACTGATGAACTAAACGACACAAATACAAATATGGTAATTGGACTGGCAAATGTGGAAATTGTTACAAATGAACTGGATACAAAAAATGAAACGGAAAAAATAATGGACCAAAATAAAAAAGTGACAACAGAAGAAGACAAAAATAGCTCTAAAATGAACTGGAATTTCATATCAAAAATAATACCAAATAAAAGAAGAAGCTCAGCTCTGAGTATATCTCCAGCAAATTCAATAGATGAAAATGCACAAAAAAAACAAAAGGAAGAACATATTGCAGAATTATTTAAACTTAAAGCGCTCGAACATGAACTGGTTGATGATGAAACAAATGGAACATTTGGGACAGGAAAAGTGCAATTAAGAATTAAAAATGATGACGCAGAAAAAACAAATCAAAACTGAGAAAAAGGTAGCCGTCCAATGTACATAAAACCCATAACAAAAAGGACTAAAATAGGCAAAAACCAACTTAAAAAAAAGGTTAAAACAAAATTTAAATACAAAATTTCGACAAAAAAACCTATAACATATCAAAATAGACTGGCAAGTGTGTTATATATACTCAATAAAAAATATAAAAGAATTTTGTTCAAACTAAAAGATAAAGTTTTAAAATATAATAATAGAACTATTGAGTATATACAATACTATCTAGAAAAAATATCTTGCGACCAACAAACAGAATTCAAAAACAGACAAATACCACCAAGATATCAACAATTTGATATTATGGAAACCATAGAAATATTTGGAAACTTATTGGAAAATATTAAATCCATAATCAAATTTGAAACAGTAAAAATTTGGAATGAAAATTATTGCATGGAAAAATTGGAAAAATATAAAATTTTACAAATTTCACAACAAGAAATAATTGTATATAAAAAAATAGAAGCTGAAATAGAGCGTCGTATAGAAATCCTACAATCACAAAAAAATTGTACATTAGAAAAAAAATTGATAAAAAATACAAAAAAAATGAAAAATCAAGGGAAAAAAGATGAAAATTATTTTTCACCAACAAAAAAATACAAAAAACAAAAACAACCAAAAAAAAGATGTGACAAAACTGGAATGGAAAAAATGGAAAATTTGTCAAAAATGTATATAAATATGGATTGTGAGCCAATTGAAAAAATGCGCTGTAACGATAATGAGGAGATGAGTGTCGACATTGACGACAATTACGAAAATACAACAACTTCACAAAATACAAATGCAATCACAACTAATAATTTTGAAAATAAAATAGTAACAACAAATCCAACAAGCGAAAATATAACATGGTATAACAACAATTTAGTGGACAAAAATACATTTTTAGATGAAAATGCACTCAATATAGTAATACCAAAAACACCTGAAAAAACACAAAATCACGAAATAATTAACACAACACAATATATAGTATCAGTTAATCTACCAAGATCGCATATGATCTCCAACAATAACAATAAACTACTGGATTTAACAGCACAATTCCCGGATGTTAAAATATTTGCAATAACTGAAATGCTTTTCGATCCAAAAAATCGGCCTCAAAACATACCATCTGGATTTAATATATTTTATAATACAAAAGTTGGTAAAGTATCAGCAGCTATACTTTTCCATCAATCAATGGTTAAATATTGTAAACTGGAAAGATTCTTGGAACTGGCAATAAAAATGAAATTACAATGTGGAAACACCAAAAACGATTATTTAGAAATAATTGTTATGTACAGATCACCTACAAATGACAATACTAACCATTTAGCATTACAGCATAATTTCCCAAATTATGATAAATACGTAAAAAACTGTCATAAAATATTGGAAATAGCTGTAAATGGGAAAAAAACGATGTTACTTGGAGACGTGAATTGGACAATAAATGGAACACAAGATGACAAAAAAAGATATGGAGAAAAAGAAGCGAATAAAATATATGCAGATGCAACTGCATTAAATCATTGGCTAGAAACCCCATCGTATATATCACATGCGGGTAATGGAAGTTTTTTGGATGTCATTATTACAACAAATGATATACAATTAAAAAGGATAGAAATCCTAGAAACATTTGAAACACTTAATATTTCTGATCATAAAATTGCAAAAATAGCAATTAAATGGAACCAAATTAAAGAAGAGAAAGAATATCGATTTGTCAAGAAAAAATTATATAAAAATGTTTCAGCAATAGATGTATCGCAAATCAAAAAACTAAATCGTATAAATGATACTGAGAATAAACAAGAAATGTTTTTCACGGAAAATTATAAAAATTTAAAAAAAGTAGAAGATACACAATTGGATGATATATTAAAAATGAATGAAAAACCAAATTGGGATGTAAAAGATGTAAAAACAGCATATGGATTTATTTTGGAACTAGCCGAAAAAGTCACAGGCAACAAAAAAGTATTAATTAAAAAAGGGAAAAATGGAATCAAAAAAACCCGTGAGGTATGCCTCATAATCACAGAAAAACACCAAAATTACATACAATATAGACAAAATGGCTATAACAACCAACAAATAAAAAATTTTGAAAATACAAAAAACATAGAAAAAAAGCTCAAAAATGCTGTTAGAAAATCAATTAGGGAACATTGGACAAAAACAATTAGTAACCAAGACATTTGTGATAAAAAAGAGTGGATATTTTTGGAAAAGTTTAACAACATAAAAATAAAAATCCCAAAGTCAATAGAACCAGATGACTTGGCCAGGCATTTTTTAAGATTAAGTCATGATTATGTACCAAAAAATATTAACATAACTGAAATTGACATTGGCCACGACTCACTGGACAAAATAACATTCAAATTACCAATTAAACCAAATGGTAATTGTCCACTGACGTCGCTAGAGCGCATATATAGAAATTCAAAAAATTCCAAATTCAGCTCGAGTTGGGACGGAATAACATTGAATTTACTATTATTAATGAGTCCGCTACATTGGACTATGTTAGCCAATTTAATAACTAAATTAATGGAAAATGGAAAATACATGGAAAACTTTCGTGAAGTCAAATGTATTCCACTTTACAAGAAAAATGACCCAAAAGAAGAAAAAAATTATCGTCCACTAAGCATTTGTAGCTCTATAGTAAATTTTTTGGAAAAAGTAGTTTCAGCACAAACGTGTTTTTTCGTGGAAAAAAAAGGCAGCCTGCATAGGGATATGATTGGATTTAGATTTGGGCACAATGTTGGAATGTTAACAAACTTGGTGAGAAAAAATGCATTTGATGGAGCAAAAAAGTTTTGTATAATAATATTGACAGATTTATCGAATGCCTATGGCAGTACAGACATGCCGATAATAATCAAAAAAATGTCAAAATTCTTTAATAAACGAGAATTAGGATTGATTCGGAGTTTTTTGATACAGCCGACCGTCACAGTACAAATTGATGGAAAAAAATCACAACCATATGATGGAGCAAATAGGGGATATGGACAGGGCTCATGCTTAAGTTGTATCTTGTTTATATTACTTATGATTGAGTCACATGGACTAACTGAAAATTCTCGAAATTACAGTTACGCAGACGACAACCAAATAGTAACAGTTGGTGATGATTGGGAGGAAGTGGTCATGGAAAGTAATAAAGCAGCCCAAGCGTTTGCAAAAATGTGTAAATCCATAAATATTGCAATTAATTATACAAAATCGTTTGTAAACGTAATAAAGCTCTCGCGCGCCACTATACCACAAAA
This sequence comes from Oikopleura vanhoeffeni, assembly GCA_004367855.1. Lineage (NCBI taxonomy): Eukaryota > Metazoa > Chordata > Appendicularia > Copelata > Oikopleuridae > Oikopleura > Oikopleura vanhoeffeni. Next base: position 15,994 of record SCLH01001822.1, on the reverse strand, counting down.
TGTTGAAATAACAATGGATGGAAAAAAATTGGAAGTAAAAAAAGAAATGAATATACTGGGCGTTAGGATGGACAACAATCTAGAGTTTTTACCACATGTAAAACATTTAAACCACGCTATGAGATCATATAATAGCAAAATTGCTGGGATTTCAATGTATGTCTCCACTGAAGCAATCTCAATCGCAACAAAATCTTTTATGTATGGAAAAATTTCACACGGTCTAGCATACATGCCCATTTTTAAAAATTATCAATATAAACTATGGCAATCCCAAATTAATAAAATCCTACACTACAAATTTACAAATAAAATAGAAAGAAAAAAATTAGGAAAATACAAATTAATGAGCCAACCAGTGTTATGTAAAAGAGCAAAAATCATTTCCGCAATAAATTGGCACAGAAACTGTCAAGTACAACGTCTTAACAATCTTTTGTTAACAGCATATCCATCTTGGGAACTATTGGATGTTATGGAATGTTTGCATATACCAACCAATGATAGAAATGTGCGCAATATTGGTTTTTTCAAAAACAAACGACATAATATAATTGAATCAAAAAAAACAAAAACAACCATGCCTATGGCCTGGGCATTAGAATTCAATAGACTACCAAAAAAAATTTGCATGACAATTGGTACAAGAACATTTTCAAAAAAAGCAAAAGGATATTACTTTGCAAGATGTCAGCATTCAGAAAGCGAAATCAAATTTTGCCAATATTGCCAGAAATCAACAAATAATTACCAAAATGATAACATGGTAGCAGAATATAACCGCATTGTACAAAATGACAAAAATTTCAATAAAAATGCAAACCAAAATTCCAACCACTGTGAAAACCAAAGTAGGGACCAAAATGATGATCAAAACCAAAATGTTATGGAAGGGTTAAAAGTAAGATTGAATGATATAAAAACTGGAAAAGTGGAGGGAAATATACCGTCATTTTTGGAAAAAGAAAATGCGATACCAGACATTTATTATGTTAAAAATAACAATGAATGGGTTGCTGAGCAGATCAAACTTATAAAAATGATAAGGTATAGAATGCGAATGCTAGCCAGAAATCGATTAATATGAATTAATATATGGCTATATTATTTAAATTATTAAAACCGTTGATGAAACGTCAAAAACAAAAATGATTAAAATTTATGTAAAAACATTCAAAAATAAATACATAAAAATGAGTAAAAACCGAACTGAAAAGTGAAGGAATTATAATAAAATTAATTGCATTTGCTGGTTTATGATTGCTATATGAAAGAATACAAAGTATGGTAAAATCTGGAAAACTGGAGTTTATTTATTAACTCTGTTGGATGTTAAATTTGGTTATACAGTTGGTACAGTTTAAATACAAGTGTGAAAGTACAAGAAGCAGGTACTAAAATTATCCAACCAAAATGCAAACCAATACACCAAACATATAAAAGCTAAAAGCAGTATCCAATATGAAGTAATCATAAAACAAAAAATCAAGACGAAAATAAAGAATGTATTAAAAATAAAAAAAAGGGTGTATTTTGTAGCAGGGGGCAATGATGGAGAAAAATTCACTAAAAACTACCTAGTTATTTTTTTTAGATACACTCTTTCGTTTTCTTTTGTTTTTTACTGATATCACTGTAGACACATTTTTTTCACGACCCTAATCAATTACCAGGAAAATTTAAAAATAGAAAATCGTAGTTACACAAAAATAATATCATGGTATTCATAAGCCCAATATATTGCAGAAAAAGTACAATGATAAACTACAAAGATAAAATAAGACAAAAATTGAGGGGAAATTAAAAGGGAAAACTTTATCTAATACTTTTTCTGGAATGAAGTTATCTGTTTTCAGGTAGTTTTATTCCTTTGAAAATGAGTAAGGGGATGCATCTGTGTTAGTTGATCGCCGTAAAAAAAGCTATTTGGGTCGTTCAGTTTCTAAAAAAATGAAACGAATGCAAATGGGAAAAATAGTCTAAAAAATTATCAAAATTGCTGCTTGCGCTTTTTGCATGAGAGACGTTTGGTGGAGGTTGCAGGTTTGGATTGGCGCCGAGTTGGAGTAAGCATAGTTGCGGTATCGTCCGGTGGAGATTTGGAGGTTTTGTTTAGCGTATTGGAACTTCTTGGAATTTTGAAGGGAAAATTTGGAGCAGAAAAATCACCACATTTTCCAGATCCACCAGCAATCCCAGAAGCAAAACCCAAAACAGTTTCTGAAAACAAAATATAATAAAAATCATAAGGAATGGACAAAAAGATGATAAATGGATATCGGTATGCGTCATTTTGATATTTTTTTTTATTGTAAAAATAAAAATGTTGAATGAAATTACCTCTGAGGGTGGACTGAAGAGCTTCAGAAGATGACGCCTCAAGTCGAGACCGACATACAAGATCCATTGTCTCTACAGATCCCGCGTCAACACTAAGATTCAAATTCTCATTAATAAGATCCAGTTCAGGCATTGCAATGTCGGCCATTTTGCAAACATTTTCATCAATGTGATCTGGAGCAAAAGTGAAACTAGAATCAGAATTGTCATTGGCGCTAGAGGGTTGAAAATTTGGTGGAGCTGAATCATCTGACAAGGACATCTTTCGCAGATCGCATTTACGAAACGTTTTGTTTTCTTTTACAAACTTCACAATATCAAAAAAATCAACCTTTAAAATAAAAATTGAATATGCGAAAAATCAACAAATGACAACTGATGTATTTTCTTTTGAAAATAAAACAAAAGTTTTTTTTTTAAATTTTTGTAGTTTTTTTTTCAAAAAAGGAAACCTCGTGATCACCATAAAGAGATTGGAAAATGGTTGCAGCATCCCCAGCCTCCTGCAATGCACTATCGGACATGGTACCTAACAAATCAAAACCAGACACAAAAGAATCACCACCCACACCACCATTCTGACGATACATAATTGCAGCATCTACAAGGCTGTCATTCAATAAATCCTCTGGTAAAGTGTCATTTTGAACTTCTAGAACTGACGCTTCAGAAGTCAAAATGTTAGTTGGAGTGTACAAGTCATTAACCTCAAGCTTCAAATTGATAGAGGTATATTCACACCCAAATTCAAATAGGGTCTGAAAAAAATGAGTTAAAAATGATTCAGATAGACTAATTTTGAATAATTTTATCATATATGAAAAATATAAAATTTGAAAAAACATACATTGCCTATAGAAGGAATTAAATCCTTCTCAACAATTTGCTTGAAAAGTCCAGAAAAGGCAGCTCCAGGACACTTTATTATCTTCCCCTCACCAGATACCAGCTGGTCACCCTTCCAACTCCGAAACAAATGATCAACGATGTTATCATGGGTGGTCTCTTTGGCTTTGTTGAGCTCATTATAAGTATTGAGTACACGATTATCCGACAATAAACCCTCAATTATGGCCATATTGGTCTTCGACTCCTTTTTGGATTGGTGAATAGTATTGTGGAGCTAAAAAAAAAGAATCAGTAAAAAAAAAACGCATCAAAAATTATATAACACCGTCATGCAAAAATGTGACAAAAAAAAAAAATGGAAAATTTGGTTTGAGAAAATTTATATAAAAAATATTCTGATAAAATGAAAAAAGCTAACCAGTTTGACAATGGAGCTGACATGACCAATAAAATCTTGATAATCACCGTCAAACTGATGCATGGTGACTTGAAGATGTTGAGAAATGTCATCATGTGACAATTCACTTTCAAATTGAAGCAAAACATTATCAGTAGGATCCAAATCTGGCACGGTTAGGGATAACAGGCGTTTTGGGAGAGCAGTATGAGAATTGTAGGCACAATTCACGGTGTGATTCAATAATACCAAGAGTGATTTTTCACGTTCCAGAAATCTATTTGGAATATCAATGGGCCCTAAAAAACATAAATGAAAAATAAAAAATGTAGAAATGACTGTAAAGGATTGAAAATTGGAAAAAATCCTTGAAAATTGTTACTGTAATAATTACATAAACACTCATCACGAAAAACATATAGAAAAATGGCGACAAAAAGGACGGGACAAAATGGACATGACAAAATGGACATGACAAAATAAATATTTACAAAATATACGTGACAAGGTGGACATAGTGGACATGACAAAATGGACATGATGACGACAAATTTGACATGTTAAAATAAAAATGACAAAATAGACATAAAAAACAGGCATGACAAAATGGACATGATAAAATGGACATGACAAAATGGACATAACAAAATGGACATGACAAAAAAAATATATATGTCCAATAATTTTGATCACCATGATTTTCTATATGCTTCTTCTCACTACAAAAATATAAGATAAAAAAAAAACATACCAACAGAACCATTTTCAAATCCATTTGGCGGTAGAATAGAACCCAATACTGAATCCAAAGCATCCGCTACAGAATCGGAAAAATTAATAGCCAAAAAACACCAAAAGGGCCGCTTTACAATCGGGTTGTGTTGGGTATGATAACGATCATGTGAGCGGTCAAGTTGGAGCAATATGGAACACAAATTGATCATATGCGTAGCAAGAATATCCATATCCGCTTTGGAACCTTTTGTCTACAAAAATGAAAATAAAAATAAAAAAAACTAAAAGCAAATAAACCCAGTCAAAATATCAAAATATACAATATACCACAAAAATAATGAGTAACTAACCAAAAACCCAGTTGACATTGGTAGCAGTTTCTCAGGTATAACAAATTTTCGTCCAGAATTTGGCAACAAATCGGCACGGGCCAGAGGCAATTCCATGGTGGAGCAATCAAAACCATATTTTTGTGCAATTGATGGATCTTTTGAAGCCTAATTATGTTAAAAAATATTAAAAATATATAATTATATATACACAATAAAAATGAATTTCAAAAAAAGGTAAACCTGTCGATGAGCCAACTCGAGGTTATCTTTTAGCCGACCACGTGCGGACGAAACATTCAACAAACAATTTCGAAAAAGATTTTCGTTTAAATTACGTAAATCTGCAGCAATCTGCTCATGGGTCTGATAGCGCATGTTGGAATTCATACGCGGAAATGGGATTGGTTTATTCTGAGCAGCACGATATGGTGGATTTCCAATGGTGCCACCAGTAGGTCCGCCAAAACGTTTTCCAGCCACAAAGCCACCTTGGGACAAATTTGGATTCGTAAAAGTGGAATTCAGGGAGGTTCTAACTGTACGCGTCGTCCCAATAAAAGACCCCGCAGGTTGAACTGAAGCCCTCATGGAACTATTAGCATTTTGCAAACGCTTTCGCTTATCGGCCAATGGATTTAACATGGTCGAGAAAAAAAAAACTAGCAGAACAAAGACTTATAAAAGTTGATTCCTGTTTTTTTTTATGTTTTGTCTAAAAATGGAAGAAATGAGAATCAATTAAAATAAAAAAAAGTTTTTTTTTCCTGGAAAATGGACAGATATACGGCTAAGGAATAGTGGAAAGAATTTATAAGAAAATCATTTTTTTTCATAAACTTCCTTGGATAAATGAGTCTGCGGTATTTTTTTAATAATAAAAAGTGATTGGTTTTGAAATGCACGTTGTTGATTGGCTTTGGGAGATGTGGAAAGACCAAAATTGTATCGTCTGATCAAGCAGCTTTTGTGGAAGGTGGTGATGAATTGCTATACCGGATTGAAACTTTAAAAAGAAAGAATTTTAAAAAAAAAGAAAACAGTTCTTTTTTTTTTTAAAAAAAAGGGGATTTTTTTTTGGAAAAATGGAAAAATTAGTTTTTTTTTCCCTCAAAAATCAATAGTAATAATTACTTATCAAGTCGGCTACGCCCTCAAAACTCTCTACATCACTGGATGGAACCTCTGGCTTTGCACTTGGATTTGGTTGGGTTGGCACAACGTGTGAAACAGTGCGGATATTAGCTTGAGAAAGTGAGCAAGTTTGAGTGCTTTTTTCTGCAGTAAATACTGGAGCCAAATTTCCATCAGAAATGCCATACGGAAATAGCGGATCGGACACAATGGCAATAGTACTCTCTAACCGATCAATTATGTTCTGCATAAAAGAACCCTCATGAATTCTGGGGCTGGATAATGGTGGAATAATGTCAGCTAAAAAAACCAAAAATGTCAAAAATGGTAAAAAAATATTCAAATTAAGAAAAATTCAGAAAATAGAAAGGACTCACATGAAGTCTCGAAAAGCTCTAAGTCAGATTCCGACTCATGGGTTGGAGCAATAAATGGACAAATTGAAGTGTTTTGTAGAAAGTTCGACAGTCCATTCACAGTGGAGTTTCTACGTACACGAGGAACAATTACAGGGCAATCCATACTATCATAAGATGGAAGATTATCCATCGTTCAAAAAAAATCTACAAACTAAAAGTGAAAAAATGAATGATAACGACTAAAATTTATGAAATTTTATTTTATAATCAGATACACTATAAAAAAACGGTTAATTCACCGGGAAAATTTTCTTAAAAAATAATGGTGGTGGACAAATTTTGAGGGGTGCAAAAAAAAAGAACAAGTTAAAAACTGAGTAAATTCAAGAGTTATGGACTGGAAAATAATGGAGTAACCGTGTCAAAAATAAGGTCTGGATGAGCTGGAGCAGTAGTTAAAACTCTCTGAACGGCACCACAAAACTTCAGGAGGATCGTTGATATGTCGGTCAGAGTCGGAAATATGTGGTCAGAATCCACACCAGACGTGTCCAGTTGTACCAAAGTCAACTCATACCAGCTGATGAGCGACATGCCGAGTACGACAGTTAGTCTGTTAATTAGAATTTTAATCAAAATGCTGAAATTTGGTTTTATGAAAAAGTATAAAATTGAAAAAATTATACTAAAAATATTTGGATAAAATTTACCTTTTTAACAATGGTGTACCTATGGGTACCAGAAAAATGGCGGTTTCTGGAAAAAACGATTTGGAATCAGCAATGGAGAAGAAAAGTTTTACACCAAACATAACAGTGCACCAATCCTTATATAGAAATGTTTCATAAAATAAAAAAAAAACTAAAAAACTAACCAATTTCTGATTGAAGTTGTATGGTTCAAAAGTTTCTGTGACAAATAAAATGGATAAAAGATCCATGGTATCAGTTAAAAAATCAACACAACACCTCCCTGAAAAAGCCGATCCCCAAATAAAACTAGAATCCCAACCAACGGCCCATAAAGAACTAGAAATAGATGGAACTGGAATATTATGAAAAACATCCAAAATTACACATTCCAAAATTTGTAAAAGTTTGAGTGAAACAGGCTCTATGGTGCTAATTTGAATAGGCTTGAGTATAAATGGAAATTTGTCAAGTACATCAGAGAGCTCATGAAATGGAGACTTTGCAGTTAAATTGACATATTTCAGCTGTATTTTGGGACCTTCATGCCAAATTTTTTCACCAAAGGTTGCCAGATAATTTAAACCGGCGGCCAAAGCTGGACCGACAATAATTGACTGGGAGCATTTACTGGGACATAATCTGCGATCTAAAAAAATTGGATAGAGTTTTGCCCTTTCTTCTCCTATCTTATCAACACTTTAATGTAAAAATTAAGTGGGTAGAAAAAAGGACGAAACATACTAAATAAATGTACTCTTCCACCTAAAGGAGATACTGAAGGATCAAAGTGACCATAGTTTTGACGCGCTTTTGGTGGAGAATACTGTGGGGACCATGGAGTGGAACCACCTGTAAACTTGGCGGACTTTGGACTACCAACTGGAGAAATGTATGGAGGGGATGACTTTATATCTAGAAAATTGGATTGAAAAGAAAATTATTTTTTTTGGAAACCTCAAAATAAGAAACAAAAATAAAAAAAAATCCAAAGAAAAACTACAAAACTGAAAAAAAAATTACCTAAAATACGTTTCTGGGATGACTTGGCTTTCTGCGACATGGCAAACAAAATTCGAATCCTTTAAAGAAAAAAGAATAAAAATCTTTTAAAATAAAAACCTGAATAAAAACCACATGGAGAAATCTCTGTTAAAAAAAAAAAGGATAAAACAAATAGAAAACTCTCAAAAATGATAAATGGAGAATGAAGATAAATTCCAAATTATGTGACTCGAATAGAACTAAAATTGCCCCGAAAACATAAAAATAAGGGAAAATTACGTATAGTCCAAATTGCACCAGAAACAGAATTGAAAATACTAGGGAGAGGGAACAATCCAATTTAAAAACCACAACCAAAAATACCACACACAAAAATTACACTGGACAGCGATGCACCACCCAAATTAATGGCAAAATGATAAAACAAATTTAATAACTTTTTACATAATAATGGTTTATTACTAAAGGCAGTAGGGTAAATGAAATGAAGAAAAAAATAAATTGGGAAATTGGTGAACTCATATAAAAAAAATGAATTTATTAAACGAGGAAAGAAAGAAAAATACAATACTAATTAAAAGCAAAAAACCCAAAAACAATAGAAAAATCAAAATTAAAAAAACAATTTGAAATAATATAACGAAAAAATAAGGTAGACATTGCAAAAAAAATTGGAAAAATGGAAATACTGGAACAATTATTTTTCATTATAAAATTACACAATACAAAAAATCGACTATTTTACGAAAAATGAGCTACAATAGTCAGTGAAACTACAATATAAATGGATAATGAAAAACAAAAATAAAGCAAACAAAAAAAGAACAAGGATTCGCAAAACATAATTAGTATTGTATAAATAGAAATATTATTTCATATAAATAATTTTCCTCTTATTGTCTGTCACCGAAAAGGAGCAATGCAATTATGATACAGACAAAAATCTAGCACACTGGCAGAAAGGAGCACCACATAATTTGAAAATTTCAAGATTATAAGGCTCACCACCGCATCGCCATTCCATTAACCAATCAAGAGCTTCCATTTCGCTAGTTGACAGTGGTGGACCTTTGGCACTTTTTGGAAGACTATGCCAATATTTGTGCGCATAAAAATCTTGAAATTCATTTGTAAAAACAAATTTCGAAAGATAATCTGCGCACAAACACAGCATATACATATTGGAGGGAGCCACACGCTTGTAAAGAAACTTGTAATGACCTCCCGTGGCAACTGATTGTTCAGCGCTATTTGAAACTGGATGGACAATTGCCTTCAAAACACTATAAAATACATAAAATCAATATGGGGATGAATTTTTTTTTTCTCCTTTGTGGTTTACTTCCAAAAAAATTATAACTTCAATCGAGGAAGAAAAGATGTTATCTCGAAACGTTATAGTATTTATATATTATACTATATTTATAGTTATCTCGAAATGGAAACGGAGATATAGTTATTTGTTTGGCTTTTTTTTAACTTTTGGAGGAAACGGCATTGGAAAAATTACATAAAAATTGGTAATCTTTTCCCCGAGAGTGTTGTTTTCGGTTGAAAAATAAAAAAAAAATGGCAAAAAATATACGAAGACTTACCCAATATTTGGAAAGATACCAGGCCACACAACATCTACACCACCCTTTTGCTTCGAATGTCCAATAAAACCACTCAATAAAGCACATAACGTGCTCCCAATAGCCAAGATCCCATGGTACTCCCCGTCCAGTTTTAGACCACCTACACCAAGACTTAGACGTACAAAATCCTCATTAGTCAGAATAGACTTGGATCGACAACGAAGAGAAGCAGGCGAAAATAACGCTATAAAAATTGACTTTTATGTGTAGACCTTTTCCGCGATTAATTATGTGAAAATCAATATGGAAATGGAAATGTAAAAATCTCAAAAAATGGGTCACGTGTCTACAAAATTAATATACAAATTCAAAACTTGTAGTGAAAAGATCTAGAAATCATGAGAAAACGCAGAGGAGAACTCAAATAAAAATCAAATTGGTTGGTTTTTTCTTCTGTTTTAAAAAAATAAGATCGGATATAATACCCTGATATGATGTTTTTTTCTCCCTACAAAATAACTGATAAGCAGAAAAGGTAACCTTCAAGAAGAGAAGTTTTAGCTGTCTCCACATTACAAGTACACATCACATTATTATAATAGTATAAATTTTGGAAAATTAAAAA
>SCLH01001821.1:90196-104485 GCA_004367855.1 Oikopleura vanhoeffeni | reverse complement strand
CTGATAGAATAATTTTACAAAAAATAAACAGTTTATAAGGGGCGAAATGTCAGATAGTTTTGCCAACGAAAATAAAATATGCGGACAAGACCAAATCGACCAAAAATAATAATGAAGAGGGTTTAAAACCTCCAAGACTTTTCGTTTGACCGCTAGTGGGGTTGTAAGGCATGCATTCGATTTTGAAAATTTTACTTGGAGGACAAAGCTAAGGCCAATATTTTACCACTGATATATTGCAACTATAAAATAGATTTTCTAAACGTTCTCGAACAACACATTTCTTGCTCTCTAAAAATCTAATTTTCTCTATTTCTATCAATGTTTCAAAAACCAACGATCTTTAAATCATATAATAAATTAATATTATGGCCGCAGACAAGTTGTTTTCTGAATGTTTTGTATTGTGAGACATAATTTATGTCGGATGTCAGTATTTGAGCAGCTGCGACATTTTTAAAGATACTATGCGGCCCTCTTTTGAGGAAATCCTGATTTTGATTGGTTTTCAACCTTTTTGATCAAATAAACAAAACGGAGAAGTTCAAAAAACAAACCATTGTTTACGGGAAAACTATTTTGCACTACATTATTATGTAATGGGTCGAACACCAAAATATTATGTCTATACTATTTCCAGGAAAAATATTTCATTTTATCATTTTTGTGGTAAAATCATTCAAACAATACCAAAAGAAACAAGTTGATAATAAACCAAATTTTGCGTCAATTCAGATTGTAGCCTTCCGGTGGGCTCTACCGGGAGCAGCAAAATGATTATGGCCAAAAAAAATTTTAAACTAAAGGGTAGATTCCTGAATTAATCGTCTAAATTTTTGGTGAATTTAAGAAATGTTCCGTCCACGGATGTTTTTCAAACATGTATTCTCCCGGCTGGCCCTGCATGTTTATGGCCCAATTTTTTTCAAACCAAATGGTAGATATCTGAATTAATCGACTTGATTTTAACATGTTCATGGCCAAATTGTTTTCATACAAAATAGTACATATCTGATTTAATACACTTAATTTTTTCTCAATCTTCGTAACGTTCAGTCTATAAATGATTTTATAAGTGGAGCCTCCCGGCGGGCTCTGCCGGCGACTGTAACATGTTAAAAGCTAGAATATTTGAAAAAAATTGAATGATATTTTTGAAAAGTAATGCCTCCTGGCGTGCCCTGTCGGGTGCTCTTCCGTTTCTAATTATTTTTTGCCAATTTAATTTCATCATTGAATAATATTTTGAAAAGTATTGCCTCCCGGCGGGCCCTATCGGGGGCTGTAACCTGTTTAATTGATAAACAAAATATTATTGTGTACACTTGTGGCATGGCAAAACTTTTCTCGGAAAAGTCTATGGTTATTGTTAAAAAATATGGTCGTCTGTTCCTGCTGAACACAACCCTAACCCTAGCCTTTCCCAAGAAACAGCTTTGCGTCGTTTTATACCGTGTACACTGGACACGAGTTTACCTAACCCTAATTCTAACCCTTTCAAGATAGGATTGTATTTTGTGTACATAAAAACTATTGTGTACACTTGGGGCATGGCAAAACTTTTGTCGGAAAAAAACTAGGGTTGNGTATGAGTCATACCCTATTTTTTTTCCTGACAAACAGTTTTGCATCGTTTTGTACTGTGACACTGGGAGACGACTTTGTTAACCGGTCGGGTTAAATATTGCGGGGATGCTGCATGCGAGGGTTAAATCCGGAAAATGTTTATTATTATTTATTGAGCATCTCGGACTGCGACTAAAATGTGAATGGCCGCGAAAACCTAACTATGTTTTCGGGCCGATAAAATGTACCTGGCAGAATTGGCGCGAAATAGGCCTAATCATAACAAGGGGCTAACCCTAGTTAACAACTTTATTTGTTTCTCGAATATAATTTAATGTCTTTATTGCCAGATGATCCCTCCGTTGTCGGCCAATGATCTCAGTACGCTCAGAAATTCTGACGATTGAAACCCCTTTAAAAACCAGAAAAATTTGGTCAGTTATAAGCTCATATTCTGGTTTATCCCCTGAATATTTTTCGTCGGTCGTTTTCAATTTTTCACCAAACCTTTTTAATATTAGCCTAAAATGAAAAAAAATATCTATCGACTGAAATCCTCTTAAAACTAGTCATTTTTGGGCAGGCATTCTATCTGATTAAGCTTTTTGAAAAGCAAGTCTTTCCCCTGAGATAGTTTATAGCAGCTGCGCTGCTATCGTGGTTGGCGTTTTATACACCCGCCATCTCAGGATTGATTCCTTATGGAATAGATCCCGTTGTTGGGGCTAAAATGAGGATGGGATAATTGTTAAAAATACACTGACACAGTATATTTATTAGCGAACAACATGGGATTTCGAGGCTTGTCCGATTGTATTATTAAAACCTGTGGTGATCATAAGTGACATCAAATATGACCAAGAATATTTGCTTTAACGACTCACGGTGAGTCACTCACCCATTGTATTAAGTTAACTCTACAACGCATAAAGTGGTGACTCGAGCCAATGGAAACAGTACAGCTCAACTGACGATTGAATTCTTTGACTTCGGCGGTGGCTTGGTACACAATCAAACGTAAGATAATATTTTCAAAATTGTGGTTTGGAGGGGGGTTTGTTCGACCTGGTCAAATCGACCATCAAATTTTCTTATTGAGTTTTAGATCTGATCCCGTTTTTTCCAGCTCGGGTACAAGCCGATCCAATCAGATTTTTGTCCAGGTCATCAAAAATTTTGAGGCCCGAAATTGTTTATCCGCAACATCTGCTTAGATGCTTTTTCCGGTTCGATAAGCTGGCGAAATGTACTGATCTAAAATAAATTTTTCCAATGTTCTTTTCTAATGATTGTTCTTTAACGCAACCGATAACAAAATTTAAATGTCGAAAATATATTTTATGTAACCTCGAGATATGCTATAAGCTTGGCATTGGGGGTTCAACCTTTATTGTCGAAGGTCTTATTGGCAACCGCCGTAATTTCGAGCGCCCTCATTGGTCAAACGCAAACGAAAAGAACACCTTCTTTAATATCAATTACCAGGTCTCTCGGATTTTTTTTCCTATTCTGGTACTATTAAAAAGACCTCAATCAATAAAAATCTCAAGGAGTCTCCGTAAATTACGGACCGTAATAGATCCCTGCGACGCGTGGGTTACCGCTTAAAAACAAAAACGCGAATTTGAAACAAATATATCTATTAGTCTGGTTGGACTCGCAAAAGCGGGTTTTGATGATACAGAAATCACAATCTTTGAAGTGCCCGAATGCTACTCAACCTTTACAGTGACAACTGATTTTAGTCTGGGACTTAGTCTAGGGTGGAATAAGAGAATTGAAAAAACTCAATTCGAGCTCCGTAGCCTGTGAGTCCACGTGTTTTCTATGAAAGTTTTTATGTGTTCTGTGCTAGCTTTTGCCCGAATTTTGGCCAATTTCAAATTGTATTAATTGCATACTATGCAAATAAAAATATCGGCAAACTTCTCACGCAAGCTTAAGGCTAGTTAAGGCTAGTTTTACACACTGACTGATATGAATTATACCTTTGACGCTCTTTTGGCTATTGTTTAATAGAGAAAAGTCAATTTAGTGAAAATGAAGAAAAAATTATGTGGGAAGGAATTTTTGAAATTATTTTCAAATTTTTTTTAATTTCTTTCGCTCAAAGTAAAGTGAGGATAGTTAACCCTTAGATGTATATATAGCCTTTTGAAAAGCTAAATCCACTTTAAATCAGTCAAAAATGATGGAAAAATGATCTCAGAAACTTCTCCTTCTAGTACATTTTTAAGGGGGTACTGGTTGCTGGTTTTATGAGACATTTGGGGCTTTGAAAATGGTCCAAATTGATTTCGGATGATAACCAAGTGTACTACCGACCAAATTATCAAAAAAAAATTTTCGAAATTTTTGTGTTTTTTCGAATTTTTTTTAAGTATTTTTTTTCAAAATGAAGTTCAAAAATAATGTTTGCTTTAATTTAACCACTAAAACTTGAAAATGTCAAATTGACGTAAGCCAACTTTCTGATCAGTGTTTTCGTGGCTTTTTTTTGATACTACTTTCGAAAAAATCGAAGCACATTTTTTTCGGAAATTTTTTCACGTGACCTTCAAAAATTTATATTTTGAGTTTGGGGTCGAAATTTGAAAAAAAAACTTCTGGAGGAGTTTTTATTTGTTCTGTGCTAGTGTTTGCTCGAATTCGAGTGGATTCCAAAATATAACCTAGGAGGAGATAGATTTTTGGTGAAAAAAATGCTAAAAATCGGTAGTTTTCTGCGATTTCTAGAAAAACTGAAGTGAATTTAAAAAAAAACGCTTCTAGAGGACCTAAGTTTATAAGTCATACGGGATATGTTATAATTTGAGCTGCTTTCTTAATAAACCCTGGGAGGAGATAGATTTTGAAATTTGGTCGAGGGACACCTCGTACTGGTAACGTATCTCAGAGTGTATCGAAACAAAAAGTCATTGACCAATGGTTTTGACAAGATTAAGAGTAGATCTACAACATGGCTAATTTTTATTGTCCCATAGTTTCTCGGTTAGGCTGATTTCTCGTCCGGAAAAGTTAATTCGTCAAATTTTATGACGAGTTGATTGAAAAGCGATTTTTCGCTTAAGTTTTACTTCCGAAAAAATTCTTTTTGATCTTAATTTGGAATAAAAATTTGAAATAAGCTTGTTTTTACGAAAGTGCTTTGAGTACAATTTGCAAGGAAAATTAGCCTTCTGGACATATCTGGACCAAAAATATTTATTTGGGAGTGAAATTTCAAAATATCTTATTTGATATAAGTATAGATAAAATGATATGTTTTGAAAAAATATATAATTTGTGAAAATCATGCCATAGTGGTACTCTTATACCATATTTCCCTTAAAATTGTAATAATAAAATAATTTCATTAAATCGAGAAAACTAACAATTTTTTCCTAAAAAACGTGATTTTTACATGAATATTTTGAACTAATTTGATAATATTTTTAGATTCCCAACAGATATAGGCAATCAGACAAAAGTATTAAGTAGAACAGAGCACAGCGCAGTTATTAAGATGAAAATACATTTCCTGGAGCCTACCATGAGGTAGTATCATCTGGTTTAATTAACCTTGCTTTTCAAACGTTTTTTTCTAGAATCAAACATAAAATTTCTAAAATATGAAATTTTTTTTCGAAAATTTAACGCTTTAACTTGTTTATAAAGGAAAAATTGTAACGCTAAAAAAGTAGCCTCCTGAAAGGCTTTTGTGCCTCGGCGGAACTTTTTTTTATATGCTTTGGAGGGTTAAGGCCGACGCATTTTTTTTTCAAGAAGGTCAATATTTATTGGAAACATACTATAAAGATATAGAAATGTTCCAGAGCCATTTTTACCCAGAGAGTGAGTTTCAAAATTCGGGTTTGCTCGCTGTACCCACTATTAAAAACGAGCCAGAGATTCTTATTGTGAGGGAATTTACCGAAGAAACCTTTGAAAAAACGGTGATGATGCAATGGTTGATTTCAAAGATAGGGAGCACCCTCATGAGGAAATTTTCAAATTTTGAAAAAAAAATGATTGGATAGTGTTCAGCATCAACAAAAAGGGGTGACAAAAAAATTTGAGGTCAGTCACATGACCAGATTTTTTTTATTTTATCGTGAATAGAAAAAATCGTTAAACTGGTGGGACAGCTAGAGGAGAAACGAGTCATAGTAAAGTGAATCTGAAAACATATTTGAAATCTCTGAAACACTTCACATGCCTCGTTATTTTCTATTTCCGAATTTCGATCTAGGGTGCGCAAGAGAGCAAAATCGTCAAAATTGACGAATTGATCACTGTAAGAACACAACTGTTGTCAGAGTCCTTATATTTTTGCCATTGTTGACAAATGTCTTGAGAATCATTTTTGCAAAATTTGAGAGTCATATTGCATATTTTCTTGATTTTATGATTTTTTTTGAAAAATTTCGAAATTATAAGACCTTTTTTTTATTTTTTGCTATATAACTGGTGGTCAGTCTATAAGACAGACAGGTAATAAATTGACACAATTGATAAGTTCATTACAATCTTTATTAATGTCTCCATGCCTCTTTTTTTCCCTTTTCCAAATTTCGATCTAGGGAGCGCAAGAGAGCAAAATCGACGAATTGATCACTGTAAGGACACAACTGTTGTCAGAGTCCTTATATTCTTGCAATTGTTGACAAATGTCTTGAGAATCATTTTTGCAAAATTTGAGAGTCATATTACATATTTCCTTGATTTTATAAATTTTTTTGGAAAATTTTGAAATTCTAAGACTTTTTTTTCCATTTTTTGCTATATAACTGGTGGTCAGTCTATAAGACAGACAGGTAATAAATTGACACATTTGATAAGTTCATTACAATTTGTATTAATGTCTCCATGCGTCTTTTTTTCTTTTTTCAAATTTCGATCCAGGGAGCGTAAGAGAGCAAAATCGTCAAAATCGACGAATTGATCACTGTAAGGACACAACTATTGTCAGAGTCCTTATATTTATGTCATTGTTGACAAATGACTTGAGAATCATGTCAGCAAAATTTGAGGGTCATATTACATATTACAAAAAATTTTGACCGTTTATTTTAATTTTTTGCTATAAAACTCTAGGCAATTTGGCAGATTTGATAGAAAAAAATAATTTCAAACTGATGACAAAGTTTTTTTAGTGTTTCATGCTTGTTTATTTATGTGATTGGAAATAAAGCAGTCAAATTTGAGTAGTTTTGATGCCCTCGCGAACAATGAACGTTTTAATCGTTTCCTCTGGTCGATAGGAGTGCTTGAAATTGGTATATTGGATTCCAGAGAAACTCTCCCATCTATAGATTTTTGCTTGACTGACATATCTTTGTTGCGAAATCGGATAAGCCTTATTGATTCGGCGCTATACTTGAAACTTGTCAAATGTGCATCTACACCCAGCAAATAAATTTCCGCTATGCACAAGGATAGAGTGGTCCACAGCTTTCAGAATTTGCCCTGAATATAATTGAATAAATATTATACTATCAAACAAGATCTATTTACTTTGAAATAATAAACTTTTGAAGGATAGAACGGAATTGCTGTCAGTTGCTTTGACCATGAAAATAAGTAAAGTTCAGATATAATATGACTGAAGCTCATGCTCAGCGTACACAACTGCATCGATAACTGTCTATAATTTTCGCTTGAGCGGTCAAATAATCAAGAAACACTGAAACAAAATGACTTCAGTCCGTCAGCAATTTGAAGGTGTTTTTGTTTTCATTGTCCGAATTCGTATAAAATGCCAACATAAACATAATTTTCGTAAAATCAAATGATGACTCAACATGTGCATACATTCGGACAAATTACTTTTCCGTTTTCAGTCCACAATGTGTATATTTGGGAAATTCTAAGGTCGATATGAAGTTTAAGTCAAGTTTTTGTCAACAGCCCATTTTGAAATTTAAATAAATACTTGTATCTCAGAATTAAAATAGCAGAACCTGCTCGGAATTGGCCAGACTCGCATAATCAGATTTTCGATTTCTCTTTGCTCGTTTTCGACAAGTTAACAGTGAGATGTACGTCATTTTGATTGTAAAGAACTAATGAAGATTCATGTGAAAGATTTCGATCTCTTACTAAATTATCATTTTCTTGTAAAAATTGATAATCAAAAGGACTAATCTTCAGAAATACTAGCATTTCCTCCTTACTGTTGATTGCAGTCGAAGAGTTGTCAACCGGTGAAAAGTTTTTCTCAATAACTGGTTTGGTATCTACATACAATTTCAAAAAACCCATTTAAGCAGTTAAAGCAATTGAAAATCAAAGCAGAACACTGTAAATTTGCTTGAAATGATCGAAAACAATCATTCGATTTCTCGGAGATTCATAGAAAATTTTTCATTGATTGTTGGAACTGAAACATTTCCCATTCGTTAAGTTGCTGGAAGAATAGTAAAAGTAACGTCTCAAGTATGCAGCTCTATGAGAGCGAACTTCTTCTCGAATTTGCATTCATTTACAAGATTTCTGAAATATTAGAGCTTTATTCATGAGATTTGTCGTTTGGCAACAAGAAGGGGAAATTAGAATAAGATCGAATGCTTATAAAGATTAATAATCGTTTTAGCGGTGTTGTATAAAAATTGAAATATAGATAAATTTCAGCAACGTTTCGATATTTTATTTGAACTTGAATGATACTTTTTCGAATAATGAAATTGTATTGAACGAAATGAAATGTCGTGACGTTTAATAAATATATCGTATAATTTTGTTTTATAAACAATATTTAATCGTTGCCCTCCCCTGAGTTTCTCGCGTGTGCTTTGGATTTTTAAACATCAAAAATTTTTTGTGATTCTTGTGCGAAGATTATACACAATGTGGCCACTTTTTGTTTTCAACACTTCCGTGGGATTTATTAAAATAATCATTATATATAAAAATAGGCTCAATCACAGTCTGAGTTTCTTGTAAACTGCGTTTATTTTTTCCGCAAAAAATATTCGATGGTGATTAGTCAAATATCAAAATACCTGTATCTGATTGGCTTATTTTTCGAATAAAAAACGCAGTAAACGAAGAAATGTCAATAAATCAGGAAATCATTAATATGACCTTCTCAAATTTTGCAAACATGATTCTCAGAATATTGTCAACAATGACAAAATATAAGCGACTCGACACCACCAGTTGTTCCAACATGATCAATTGTTCATTTCTTTTGCTCTCTTGCCTCCCCTAATCGCAATATTGGAAAAGCAACAACAAATGAGGCATGAGAATGTCCTGTCAGAAACTTTCTGTCAAATTGTTTTCAAATTACTTTACGATGACTCGTTTCTCCTCCTAAGCTGTCCCACCAGTTTAACAGATTTTTTCTATTTTCACGATAAAATAAAAATAAATCTCGTCACGTGACTGACACTCAAGATTTTTTTGTCACCCCCCACGCCCCTTTTTTTGATGGCTGAACACTACCAATCTATGTTTTTTTCAAAATTGTTGAAAAATCCCCCTCATGGAGGGTCCTCCTAATCGTTGAAAATCAAACCAAGTGCATGACAGCCGGGTTGAATCATACAGTTGATAACACCTAACAGAATCCACGTCCGACCCGGATCCGTTTTCTCGAAGTTCCGAACTTCGAGGGCTATTACGAAATTCGAGACTATTAAACAAAGGGCTTTTAACTAAAAACCGAGTTCTTAAGGGTAGAATTTAGAACATTCGAAAAAATTCATCAAAAAAATATTTACGGAAAATTTTGCGGGGATTTTAAAGTTTTTGCTTAAAATGAGGAATTTGAAAGAGTGGATAAGGAGTACGCAGCGATGTGGCTAGATTGAAGTAAATTTAACATCACGAAAAAATACATAAGTTGGTTTAATGTTTTTTGCGTGCTTATTATGCGTTAGCTGATCAGAATAATTTGTATCAGCTCATGTTAAATCATTTTATTTCTAATTTTACGGACATGTTTAGAGTTCCGAAAAGACTTTTAATTTTTTGAATTCGTAAAATTTTTCAAAAAAATCCAAAAGCTTATGAAAAATTTACGGCATTTTTGTCCAAAGTTTTGTTTGATTTGTTTTTTTTAAATTTGTGAATAAAAACGCTAAAAAAATAGCCAATTCAACTTTTTTCAATGCATGTCTAATATTTTTCTGACGCTGGTTTGAAAAATCATAACATAATATGTTTATTTGCTCATTTTCTTGTCGACTTTTATAAAAATATTATTAGAATTATTCCCAAATACAGTCCAAAAATTTTTAATAGTGGTTTTCATCTCTCCATAGAAAAATCAGTGCCAGTCATATAAATGTTTGGGTATCTAATTATATCCGTATTGTCAACCGAATGAGAGTTGTCGCGATCGTTTCATTCTGAACTATCGAGGAAATTAACAACCTGCTTCGGTTGTAAGCCGATAGTGCTCATTTGGGCACGGTAATTATTAAATTTTATTGCTGTGCAAAATAAATCTCCAAATAAAATTTTCGGGTGTTAACGGCGTCATTGTGCCTAATAGTAGAACATTTTTAATATATAAGAACGGCAAATTGGAAGGTGACAATTTAAATTCACTGCAAAAATCGTTTTCCTACTTTCCATTTTAGACCATTCAATCGGAAAAGACGTTTCTCATATCGAAGAAATTTTTCTATGTGAACTAAACTGGATTCACCGCATTTTAGCGGATGCCCCCGAACAATGTCTGAAGTCTATAAATATTGTCTTTAAAAAATAACAAGTCGAGTTAAGTGGAAATGGAGTGTACACGGTGAAAAAGTGGTTTTTAGTATTCTTACAGAATAATTAGTTATGTTAAGAAATGAATAATAATAAACGTTTGCAAGAATGGACCTTTTTAAGTTGAAAGATAAAAAATGAAAAAATAAATTTTCAAAATTTTTTTTTGCTTTCATATAAATCCTTTAATTTGGCACTTTTTGCTTAGATTCCGTAGTCCCCACTTACTTACTAGTTACCTTTTAACGTGTGATTTTAACGGTTTGGTTGGCTAACGCAATCTAAGAAAAAAGTGATAAAGGGATATTACTCAAGAAAAATGTACCAAATCTGCCACATCGCTGCATACCTCCTTAACCGATATCAAATTTGAAATCATTTCTAAATTGAAGTAAACGGATCGAAGAGAAAAGAAAAATTATTTATTTCGATCAAAAAACTCAAATTTAAATATCCAAAATATAGAAATTTAAAACAAGCAGAGAATTTGACCACCAGATTGGGAAAATTACTAAACTTAAAGATTCTACGGAATTCCGATTTTTCTCGATTCATCAACACATTCGGCCTGGAAAACACCGAATTTTAAGCATTATTGGGCTTCGTAAAACTACAAATTTGTCCGCTGGTATTTTTCTTTTTCAATTTTTGTAATAATTATTGTTTCAAATGATTGTTATAATAACAAAACTGTGAATGATTGTCCAATCTTAGCTAGACCCACAAAAAGGGTGAAATAAAGCTTGCCAAATTTGAAACACTTCCACAAATAGCGCACCTACTCGGAATCTGGCACAACTTGAACTGATCGTTTCGCGTTCAATCGGAGTCGAATGTGGCGAACCGCCCTGAACCTCTACTAATCCAAAACAAGATCCTCCAGGACCAACATTTAAACAGTATATGGTAAAAGAGGGCCTGAGGCATATAATTACCGGTTATTCCGGATAATGATAAAACAATTCCAATTCGCACACCAACCGGCAAAATTTTTCTAAATCTTTAAGAACCACCATGCTGGAATGATAATAGTGAACGCCTAACAAAAAGAATGTAAGGGGGGTTTGTGTGTACCAACAATTTTGAACCAAACTCATAATTTATTTCTCTCAAAAAAATTTCCTGAAATATTGATTTAAAAAAATCCGGGTCGATGTAAAATGTACTAGTATATGAATCGTAAAAGTTGTTTGTCCAAATATTTATAATATATATATAATATCTTTGTCAATATTTTGAAAAGCATATAAAAAACTTGCGAACCTTCAAATTAAGCGTGGTAACTGGTCGCTGGAATTGAATTTCTCGGATAAAGAAAATTAGCCATATACAGAGCTTTTGAGGATGATAATAGGTCATGATTATCCATCTTGTAGAACTTAGAATATCTTTTATCTTGGCTAAAAAAATAAATTTGTTTTGGTGTGGCATACACTCCTTCACACAGTAAGCGGCCACAAAAGGACCTTAGCAAAAATGGTAAAACTATTCGTCCTAAGGCTTTTAATGTTGAAATTGTCTGTAATTTTGACCATATACTTAAAAAGCGGTAGGTAGGCCAAACTTTGATTTTATAGGCCGATTTTCAAATTTCGCTTATACATTCTCCATAAAACTGTTGAAAATACAAACACCACGCTTTTTCGGTCAATTAACTTCTCGCTCGGAAAAATCTCCGCTAAGGGAAATATAAAATGCATTCAAAATTTTTTTTTCCTAAGCTGCCTCAGTCAAATACAACAGCGAACTTCATGGCATTTTTTATAAGATTTTCTTGACCTCAACTCAAAAATATAAATTTTTGAAGGTCACGGAGTGAAAAAATTTTCCTGAAAAAAAAATATTGCCTTCGATATTTTCCCTTTCTCGGAAAGTAAGCTCAAAAAAAAGACAACGGAGAACACATATTTAAAAAAATTGGCTTCAACGCAAGGTTATAGAATATTAATTTTAATATCACGATACTCACAGCAGAAAAGACATTTATTTTACTTGGAGCTTTAAGCGATTGGTCATGCTAAAAAATAAAATGATAATTACTTTCGAAATTTAACTTATTCTTCTTTAATAAAGAAGCATTTAAAAAGCTGAATTTTTTAGTCGGGGCCATAATTAAAACCAAATTTATTTGGCGGACGACCCTTAAATGAGTAATATTTAAGTGAAGAAAAAATAGTCGTGAGGCAGATTTGTCGGTTGAGACGGCAAATGATTTTTAAAACCCCCTTATTGGGAAATAATTTCTCTGTGAATAATAATTGACAACACAGAATCTAGGGAAATGGTTTTGGTTCATCTTTAAACTTAAAAGGGTAATAATCCACAAGTACTCTTTCCGAGACAATCAACTTGGCACACAAAGCAGCCAGAACTAGTGAAATGTCCCTCGAAACAGATTCGCAATAACTTTGGGACTATTTGGCATTTCCCTAGAACAAATTTAATCAAATCAGTAGGGTGTCAAGGAAAAAACAACTTTAACTTCCTGGATCAAACGGTTTTCGTTTCAATACAGAGAACAGAAAGACGATTTGAAATAGAAATTTCAAAATGGGTATCGATGTTTTTAACCTATCTTGGTAGGAATTTTTTTACTTGTCATTTTAAGAACGTAGGATTTTTTTTGTTTCTTCTTCAAAAAATTTAAAAAAATTGATTTTCGGTCAATTTTTCGAGATTTACCCAGGTTAACTTAAGCCGTTTTTCGTTGGGGCTGTTTTTTTTTTTTTCGCATTGAGGGTCCGCGACCAATAATTTGATCTCTAATGACGCGATCAAAGTCAAGGTCAACTCGAAGTTCATCGTATAGACTTGAAAAGTACCCCTCAAAAGAATCGAAAAGTCGACTTTTATACCATAAAGACTCATTCTCATTCCCTGGAGTTGATTTAGCTAGTTGTTGAGTCTTTAATGGTAGTTTTAACTTACGTAAAAAAAGGGTTGGGCAAAAATTATGGCTTTTATTGTAATTTTTAATGACTTTTTAAACTGAGTTTTTTAAAGCCATGATGGGTGGGTGTCGTTGTTGTTGGAAAGATGTTTTTACTTTCGCCTAGAACCACTCTAATAATTTATTCGGGGGGCGCATTAAAGATTAGAACGCCTGTCTGGAGTTTCGTCCTCTTAACCGAGCTCCGGTGTCAAACCGCGGTGTACTTTCCCCCCCGAATGAACATCGCTGCGCGCATAAATTTTCAACAATAAAAGAGTCGGTTCTAGAGAAGTTTATCTTTTGTGGCTGAAGTTAAAACACGGTCGTGTTTCCTTCTTTCTTTCTCTTCTTCCGGTTTCCCGCTTTCATACATAAAGAACTCATTCTCATCCCTGGATTGATTTAATTCTAGTGTTGTAACTTTGTTTATGTTTAACTTAGTGTACGAGGGGCTATAATTGCCTGCGTTATTAACCCATTCATTAGTGCCCATACATTAGCCTCCGATGTTTTAGATGGTTTTTTTGTTGCTTGCCGTGATTGCGTTTTTTCATGATAATATATTTTATTATATTTCAATCCCCAAGGTTTTAGTAACTGATAATTGTAATCAGTATAGTGTTGTCCCACTTCTGAGTACGCAGCTGCATATTTCCGATTCGTTCTCCTGATCTGACTGATTATTCATAGCAGTTTTTCAACATAGATAACCAAGTTGGCTTCGTACTTTGTTGTAAACCCATCCCTTTCTCCATGCGATTTTGGTTTAATTTTTTGCCATTGCTTTAGGATGATTTTAATTTTTGAATGCCATAAATCGTATATTAATTCTCACTGTCCTATAGATAAATTAAAAAAATCATCAATAACTTGGCTTGAAAAGTCGTTATATGAAAATTAAATTCCGAATTTGGGGCTGGAATCTACTACACTCGAAAGCCTCTTTTGACATTGATCGTTAAATTGGTCTCCAGATAAAAATTTGCCATGAATCTTACCCCTTCTCTATTCAGAACCCCGTGCATCCTCTCGGATTTAGTTTCTCTTTGGGCGGTTGTATTTAAATTCAAAGTAGAAGGTGTTAAATT
>SCLH01001821.1:54462-90175 GCA_004367855.1 Oikopleura vanhoeffeni | reverse complement strand
TGCTGTTTATGCACATGGCTTTGAAAACTTCGCAATTGTTTCCGGATGAAAATGTACACTACCTGACCAAATTATTAAAAAAAAATTTTCGAAATATTTGTGTTCAATTTTTTAAGTATTTTTTTCAAAAGAAAGTCAAAAAAATGTTGCTTAATTAACCATAAACTGAAAATTAATTGAAGTAGCAACTTCTGATCAGGTTTTCGTGCTTTTTGATACTATCGAAAAATGAAGACATTTTCGGAATTTTTCACGACTTCAAAAATATATTTTAGTTTGGGTCGAAATTTTGAAAAAAAACTCTGAGGAGTTTATGTTTTGTCTGTTCATAGTGTTGCTCGAATCAGTGGATCCAAAATATAACCTAAGGAGAGAGATTGGTGAAAAAATGCTAAAATCGGTAGTTTCTTTCTGCGATTTTAAAAAACTGAGAAGGAACTTTAAAAAAAAAACGCTAGAGGATAATTTATAAGACACGGGAAGTTAATAGCTGCTTTCTTAATAACCTGGAGATAGATTTTGAATTTGTCGAGGACACCTCGTCTGGTACGTATCTAAGTTATCGAAACAAAAAGTCATGACCAATTTTGACAAATTAAGAGTAATCTACACGAAGGCTAATTTTATGTCCCATAGTTCTCGTTAGGTGAATTCCGTCGAAAATGTAATTCGTCAATTTAGACGATGTTAAAAGCGATTTTCGCTTAAGTTTAATTCCGAAAAAATTTCTTTTGATCTTAATTGGAATAAAAATTGAAATAAAGTTGTTTTACGCAAAGTGCTTGACAATTGAAGGAAAATTACCTTCTGGCATATCGGACCAAAAATATTATTTGGAGGAAATTTCAAAATATTTATTATTAATAAGAGATATAATGATAGTTTGAAAAAATATAATAATTTGAAAATCATGCCATCATGTGTGACTACTATACCATTATCTGTCCAATTAAATGTAAAAAAAATATCATAAATCGAGAAATAACAATTTTTTCAAGAAACGTGATTTTACATGAAGATTTGAGAATTTGATAATATTTTGCATTCCAAGCAGATAAGTAGGACAGACAAAAGTATTAAGTAGAACCAAGCACAGCCGATCTATAAGATGACAAATACATTTCCTGGAGCTACAGAAGTACGTATCATCTGTTTACATACCTTCGCTTTCAAACGTTTTTCTAGAATCAACATAAATCTCTAAATGAAATTTTTTCGAAAATTAACGCTTAACGAATATAAGAAAAAGTAACCAAAAAGTACCTCAACGAAAGGCTTTCGTCTCGGGAACTTTTTATATGGCTTGAGTTAAGGGCCGAGCACTTTTTTCAATAAGAAGGTAATATTATTGGTAAATTACATAACTATAAAGCTAAGAAATGTTCCAAGATGCATTACCCCAAGAGAGTTCAAAATTCGGTTTGCTCCTGACCATACACTATTAAAAACGGCATCAAGAATTCATATTGTGAGGGAATTAACCGAAGAAACTTTGAAACACAACGGATGATGAGCAGCAGGTATAATTTCACAGATAGAGGACACTCATGAGGATGTTTTAATATTGAAAAAAACTGATTGGATAGTGTTCAGCATAAAAAAGGGGTGACAAAAATTTGAGTCAGTCAAGTGACCAATTTTTTTATTTTCGTGATAAGAAAAAATGTTAAACTGGTGGAACCTAGAGGAGAACGAGTCCGATAGAAAGTAACTTGAAGACTATTTGAAAGTTCTCAAACCTTCTGCCTTATCTTTTTCAAATTCCGATCTAGGGGCGCAAGAGAGCGCAAAATTGAACGAATTGATCACTGTAAGAACAACTGTTGTCAGAGTCCTATATTTGTCATTGTTGACAAATGATCTGAGAATCATTTTGCATTATGAGGTTCATATCATATTTTCCTGTTTTATGATTTTTTGAAAATTCGAAATTATAGAGACTTTCTTTCCACTTTTTGCTATATACTGGTGTCAGTCTATAAGACAGACGGTGATAAATTGAACAGTTTGAAAAGTTCATACACTTATTAATGTCCATGGCTTTTTTTTTCCACGTTTCGTATTTAGGAGCGCAAGAGAGCAAAAATTCAGACGATAGTCAATGTGACGTAACACAAATTGTCAGAGTCTTATATTTTGTCATTTGTTGACAATGACTTGAGAAGTCATGTTGCAAAATTTGAAGGGTCATATTACATATTTACCTTGATTTTTAAAATTGTTTTGAATTCTGAAATTACTAAGACAACTTTTTCCATTAGCTATACTAACTGGTGTCGAGACTAAGACAGGTAATAAATTGACACAGTTTGATAAGGTTCATTAAAATTTGTATAAATGTTCTCCATTGGTTGTTTTTGCTTGTTTCAAATTCGATCCAGGAGCGAAGAGAGAAATCGTCAAGAATCGAACGAATGATTCACTGTAGAGACACAACATGTCAGATCTTATATTTATTCATTAGTTACTAAAATGATTAGAATCATCGTCAGCAAACATTTAGTCATATACTTATACAAAAAATTTTGACGGCGTTATTATTTATTTTGCTACTAATAATCTAGCAAATTGCGAGTTATAAAAAAAAAAAATTTAAACTGAATGACAAAGTTTTTAGTGTTCACATGCTGTATATTTAGTGTGATTGAAATATAGATCATAATTGAGTAGTTTTGATGTCCCTCGGAACAATGAACTTAATCGTTTCTCTGTCGATAGGGAGGTTGGTTTTGGGTGCTGCGGTGCGAAATTGGGTAATATTTTGTATTTCAGAAAACTCCTCATCGTATAGATTTTTGCTCTTAATGAACATTTTTTTGCGAATCGATAAGCCCTATTGGATTCGGCGCTATACTATGAAACTGGTCACAATGTGCATCTTACCATGCAAATAAACTCTCGCCTAGCACAAGGAAGTGTTCCACAGTCTCTAGAATTCTTCCTGAATGAATGAAATAAAATATTACTATCAACAAGATTAAACTGTAACTTTGAAATATAACTTTTGTTAAGGTAAAACGGAATTCTGGTCAGTTGCTTTGAACAATGAAAAAATATAAAGTTTCAGATATAATGACTGAAGCTCATCTCAGCGTCCAAGATCGAATACTGTCGTATATTTCGCTGAGCGTCAATAAATCAGAACACGTAAACAAAATACTCAGCCAAGTCATACGCAATTGAAGTGGTTTTGGTTCCATCATTGTTTTTCGATTATAAAATGCAAACTAAATAATTTTCGAAAAATCAAATGATTGACTCAACATGTGCATACATTCGACAAATTACTTTTCCGTTTCAGTCCACATGCTGTATATTTGGGGAGAATTCTAAAGGTCGATATGAAGTTTAAGTTCAAGTTTTGTCAACAGCCTTTTTGAATTTATAGATAATACTGTATGCTCAGAATAAAATAACAGAATGCGCTCGGAATTCGGACTCGCATAATCAGATCTTTGATTCTCTGCTCGTTTTCGACAATTAACAGTGAGATGTACGTCATTTTGATTGTAAAGAACAATGAAATTCATTGAGGTGTTCAAATGAATCTGATTACCTGATACATATTTCATTACATAAAAATTTCGACCTTAAATTATCATTTTCTTGTAAAAATGATAATCAAAAGGATAATCTTCAGAATATCTAGCATTTCTCTTTACTTGATTGCAGTCGAAAGTTGTCAACGTGAAAATTTTCTCAATAACTGGTTTGGTATCTACCATAAATTTCAAAAACCATTTAAGCAGTTAAAATGCACATCAAAGCAGAACACTTAATTGTGATATATATCGAAAACAATCATTCGATTCCTCGGAGATCATATAGAAAATTTTCATTTGATTGTTGGAACTGAAAATTTCCCCATTCGTAATTGCTGGAAGAAATAAATAACGTCTCAATTGCAGTTCACTAGAGCGAACTTCTTCTCGAATGTCATTCATTTACAAGATTTCTGAATATTAGAGCTTTTAATAGAATTTTGTTTGGCACAAATGAAGGGAATATGATAAGAATGATAATGCTATAAAAGATTAATAATCGTTTTAGGCGTGTTGTATAAAAATTGAAATATAAGATAAATTATCGCACGTTTCGATATTTTATTGGAAAGCCTTGAGATACTTTCAATATTGAAATGTATAGATGAATGCTGCGTGAATTTTTGAAAACTTGGTGCAATACGAGTACAGAATTTGCAGAATAAATGTATAATTTAATGGTAAGGAATAGATATACTGATGTTAATGAGTAAAACGAGTTAATAATATTACACTTGTTCGACCGCTTGCTCTTACGATCATCAAGGTACGACAGTCGATTTATGGTTTCGCAATTAATCCGTCTCATATTTGACATATATGGACAGTGAGCCAACTAATATTTTCATCGTCAATGGCGCGAGGTGCCTAATTTAAAATAATTATCTTGACTTGAAATAAGAAAAATTTGAAAGTTAAAAATGAGTCGGATTATATTCTCATTTGAATTTTTGTTTTGTGGCATGGTAAGATTATATCAAAATTTTTGATTTCGAAACAAGATCGATTGAATTCCTTGAACAATAAATATATTTCGCATAATTGTATTTAAATTATCTCTCACTCTTGTAATGAAAGACTACAAGCAGAACGTGAAAAACAATTTGTGAAATTAATAAACTATATATATGTAGTTCGAAACACGCCTTACCTCCAAGCGATATAACCTAATCATTTTTATTCAGAGTCACTATATTAATTGAAACCAAACTGCAAAAATTAACCAATTTTATTCAGAGTCACTATTATCTAAACTTCAAAACAGACGGAGACTATCCCGCTGGCGTTAACTTTCAAATTTCAAAGTTAATGCTCCTGAGACATTATTCTTAACCATAACCTAATTCAACTGCTAAAAATGCTTCTCGAGATTAATCGGGCAAATTTAATTGTTTCGTTCAATACGCAAATTGATTAAGTTTAGCTAAAAATACAAAATAAACCGTCAAGAAATTCACAAATTCCCAAAAAAATATAAAAGCCAGGAAATGTAATATGAACTGCGCAAAATTGAAATGAATACTCAAGAATTTTCAACATGACAGAAAAAATATACAAGACTCTGACACTAGTTGTGTCTCTACGTGGTGCATTCGTGCGATTCTTGCTCTCTTGGGCTCCTAGAAATCAAAAAATTCAGAGAATAACACATAAAGAGCACTAGAGAAATTAATGAGAGACGTAAACAACTTATAATGAAAGTGTCAAATATTACACCGTCTGTCTTATAGACTGAACAGTTAGTATAGCAAAATGGAAAAAAAGGTCTTAGAATATTCGACAATTTTCTAAAAATTATTTAAAACAGAGAAATATGCTAATATGACCTCAATTTGCAAATCATGATCTTCAAGTCATTTGTCAAAATGACAAAAATACTAAGACTGCACAATAGTTGTGTCCTTACAAGTGATCAATTCGTCATTTGAGATTTTGGCTCTCTTGCGCTCCCTAGATGGAAATTTGCAAAGAAAAAAAGGGCATGGAGACATTAAATAGGAGATTGTAATGAATAATCAAATGTGTCAATTTATATTCTGTCGATAGACTGACACCAGTTATAATAGCAAAAGAGAAAAGAAGGTTTCATATTTCGAATCTTCTCAAAAAAATCACAGAAATCAAGGAAAAGTATGCTATATATGACTCTTGAATTTTGCTAAAAATGAATTCTCAATACAGTTTGTACAAATGACAATATATAGAGACATCTGACACAGTGTGTTTACAGTGATCATTCGTCATTTGAATTCTTGCCTCTCTTGCGCATTCTTAGTCAAAATTTCGAACGAAAAGGCAGTTAAAGTGTTTAAGAGAGTTTCAATTGTATGTTTCAGATCTTACTTGACTATGACTCGTTTTCTTCCTCTAAGCTGTCCACCAGTTTAACGATTTTTTCTATTCACGATAAAATAAAAAAATCTGGTCACGTGACTGACCTCAAATTTTTTTGTAGCCCCTTTTTTGATGCTGAACACTATCCAATCATTTTTTTTTTCAAAATTTGAAAATTTCCTCATGAGGGTGCTCCATATCTTTGAAATCAACCAATAATAATGGACCAAGATAATTTTCCTGAATTAAGGGATTTTGCCAAACAAACCCTATCAAAAAACGGCACGGTTGCAAATGTCATCCCGGACACCCTAAGTTAGGGCAGAAATGGCAAATTGAAAGTCTTTGGTGGTGTTTCTGTTTCCAAGTATTCGATAGAGATTTTAACGCTGAGTTATATCCATATCGATCACGGCGGCCATAAAGACATTCTAACCACGATTAATTCTCAGCTAAAAAAATGGAGGCAGCGAAGAGGCAATATTTTGAATTTGGGGCGGCCACAAGGACATTCTAACCAAACTGATATTTTAGGGCGGCCACAAGGACATTTTGATATTTCAGGGCGGCCACGAGAACAATTTAACCAAATTGATATTAAAGGGCAGCCAGAGGGGCAAAGGGCCATTTTAATTGAGAAATTGGAACATTAATTTTAAGTAACTTTTCAGGTGCTCCTCCTTTGGAGCAAAAACCGTAGTAGGTATCGAGAAACGGTTTTTTGTATCCGATAACCAGCCAAACTTTAACCAATGAAAAAAAAATCGATTTTCAGCGTCTACCGGTAGTCAGCTGAAAACACCGATAATTGGCGGTTTAAAGAGAATTTTCAGGAGGAAATTTTTGGCAATATTTGTTTTGACACCTTACACCACCTGGTGGAGTAAAGAGAACTTTTTAGATCTCGGAACTGGGACATCATAAAGACCTGAAATTATACTTATGCGGGTTTCTTCTCAAGAGAAAATTTTTGGCACTTTTTGTTTTGACAACTGATATCACCTGGTGGAGTAAAGAGTACTTTTTGAATCTCGGAACTGGGACATCATAGAGACCTGAAATTATACTTATTTGGGAAACTTTTCAGGAAAATTTTTTTGACAATATTTGTTTTGTCACCTGACACCAGCTGGTCGAGTAAAGAGAACTTGTAAATCTCGGAACTGAGACATGATAGAGACCTGAAATTATACTTACTTTCAAGTGGCAACGTGAGATTATCTTTAATTTAGTCTATGACTCGTTTGTAGCGTAACATGTGAAACCATGCGAAAAATTGATACAGTGAATAAATGCGTTTAAGTATAGATGTACATAGCTGTTGTCGGATTTGTGATGGTTGGGTTGAATTTGTGTGTGACCAGAAGTTATTACGGTTTTCGACCAGTTATCGACTCATGATTCACGTCTACTAACAATTCAACGAAAAAAAATTAATTTTATGGCGTTTCCAATGTTTAATACATCGTGGTTGGCAAAGTCGCTGCATATTTGGCTTTTATTCGAAAATTGGAGTATACAAAACTAATCTTTGCGCAATTTTGTTGTCTTTACGCTAGATGAAATAGTATAGTGGTTGCATGTACAGGGCCCCTATATTCGATTACGGGGGCCCTGGTCCTTTAGTTTCACTGAGTATTTTATAGCGCAAATCTGTTTTTTATCTGTAACTTTACTTTTGCTAACGACTCATCGCGACTGACTTCCTTAGATAGGCTTATTACGAAGCAAGAAATATCGTGGTTAATAATGCAGTACTTAATAACACACTGGGTCCAGATCCGACGGATTGTTACCATTTTTCTAAAAAAAACCTAGTAGTGTCTAACAATTCATCAGGTATCGTAAGAAAAAGATAAAACAAATTCGATCCGCGATGAACTATTTTTGTTTATTTATTTTTCACCAAGGGATACTTTGTGCTCAGTTTACAGCTTTCTAAGAATGTTGTACGTGCGATAACGCTGTGTTTCAAGCCGAATTAAGCATAATAAATTTGGCTTTTAACAATGAAAATAGGACGCGAGGCCATGGCTACCGGGTCCAGTCCCCGGTTAATTGACTTATGTCGATTACTAAATTCTCTTCTCTCCTTCGATTCTTTTCCATCGTCTTGAATAGAAATGTATGAATTATGCGATTCTCTACATCTCACCTTCATGCGTTTTATTTTTAACCTGAATGTTAAATATGACGGTTTTTTGATTCGCAAATTTAAATTATACCGTAGAATTAGTACAGCAGGAGCAGAACCTAGATATGGAAGGAAGAGGAAAATGCTTTATATATAATTATAATGATATTTTATGGAGATGAAGAAAATTAAAGTGCAAGAACTGAAGAGATATTAAGTTGTGGCTAAAATGCTAGTAAAGAATGGACTCAGGAGCCCGTAATCGATCATACGCTCTTATGGTGATTGTTAATGATGTTGAGGTTATCGAATTTATGACAATGAGTCGAAATTTGAAGCCGAAAAACTTAAAAATCTTGCAAAATCATTAGCTGGTTTGTGATATTAACATAAACTACATGTGAAGTCGTTTAATAAGGACTGCACTGCAATATAAGATATTAATTAGTATTTGGCTGTAGCCTCAAATGCTTTGTGTTTTGAAGCTAAATGAGAAGAAACTTTTCGCTGGCAGATACTATTTGATATTTGATGGGGAGTCTGTTAAACCGAACTTTCACTTATGTCTGAAAGTGAAATTGATGTAAGTTTGCGTCATATTAAGAGAATGTTATAATCAACGCTTGACTGTCAGTTTTTAGAACGTCATCATCAAGTGACAGCATCCTTATCTTTTGCGCAAGTTTGATATTTCAATCCTGGTACTGAGGCAAAAGATTTGGCTTAAGGAAGTGGAGTGCGCAGGTTTGAGCCTGCTTCAGGTCATGTTCCGGTCAACTAGCAAGGTGTGTGGATAGTGTTCAAGAAACATATTTTCACTTATACAGAATGCAACTGCGCGTGGTACATTTTGAGAGAACTTTACAGTAATCTTATATCATCACCTAGGTCCGGACATCTCTATAGCGTTTTTCAAAAAGCCTCTAAAAGAACTAACGCCAGTTCGTAGCTTACTTCGTCATTTTATCGATTTGTATTATATATTTTTGTGTTGATGCTCCGGAAGAAGGCTTTAACAAATCGTGCAATTTGCTTTATGTTTGAATAATTTGCTTTCGGCGGACAAAACGCAAAGGAAAGAGAAAAGATGTTAGATATTTGAAATGATAGGTTTTGGAGGCTCATGGCAAAAACTTATCTCATCTTCACCGAGTTTGAGAGATTATAGTTCGAACTTATGACTCCATACTGAAAGCAAAAACTTGTTTGCATGACGATAGAACTAGAATGTTTTTGCTCGAAATCTTTTGCTTCGGCGTCTCTTAGGTGCCATGCTCAATTTTCGGTGTGTACCCAAATTTGTTTGAAATGGTAGTATTGGGAGGCTCAGGCAAAGCTATCTCCCCAGTCGGTTTTGGAGAATTCTTAATTGTGACTTGATACTGATCTTGAGAGAGCCCATAGACTTGTTTGACAATATAGCTGAGGAGAGTTTTTTTGAACTATTTGCGTTCGGGTCTTGGGGCATGTCAATGTTTCATTTTGAGCTAAATTGTTTGGAGCTAAAATTTAGAAACTAGAAATAAATGGTTCAATAGATATGTGTGATCCGTAAATTTTTCAAACACTTTGTGTTAAGGGATTTTGTTGTACAATTGTTTACTCTGGTAGCCGTCGAAAGGAAAAAAATAAGCGCACTTTCAAGTTTAAAATCATGAAATAGAGATCAGCTATTTTTTGTTTTCGGTTTTTTTGGGCAGTTTCTTGGCCGCCAAAAGCAAAATTTCCGAGTTAAAAGGACTATTAGATTGCACTTTATTTGATGAGGCTTTCTTGGAGCCTGACACAAAAACTGTATGAATAAGTAAGCTATTGACTGATAAATTGTGATGAGGAGGTATGTACGGAACTGCTGTGTCTTTGTTATGATAGAGGACTTTGTGAAAGGCGTAGGTGTCGCGTAGGTGGGATTGTATCAATTAGCTGTTAAGATGTTCGATAAACGTACGCTGCGATGGGTTAGTTTCGATGTTGTTTACGTATGTTTTTGGAGATATCAGCTCGCTAGCGTATTTGACGGGAAATGACTGGAAAGGCTTCTAATATTGCCGACAGCCTCACTCCTTATAGGGTACCGTTCCTTCAGGGGAAGCGCAAGTATTTTGTGTTTTTTTTGAGGCATAGTTAATTTTCGAATACTACACGATGTGTGGAAACCATAATAATTAAAATATAGTGATGGTAAATCTATTTGGTTATCTTAAAGATTTACATCCAGAATCATAATTATAGATCACTGATTGCTCGACCAATCAGGAAAGAACTTTAGAACAGAGTCATTTTTTGTCGCAAAAAGCCTATTTGTCCGTGAGTTTTGAAGGTAGGAATTTTTTTTCTAGCTTTTATTAACAACGAAATACGTACGCAGGTCTGTACCTATCGTTTTCGAAATTTTGAAATAAATTCGCTCTAGAATAGCCAAAAAACGTTTTTTGAGCTAATTTTGAGGGTCTCGCGCAAAAGCCTATTTTTCCCTGAATTTTTTAGTAGCACAATTCAAACCTGTATAAATCAAAAGCTGGTGACTTCGTGGAGAGCTGTTACTATCGTAACCCAAATTTCGAAGATTTTTTCTTTTTCAAAACTGTACTTTTAATTCCTGAAAATACATACATTTTGATTAAAATGCTTAAAATCAAGACAAGATATTTTCAGACTGATTAAAAAGTACTTTCCTAACGCTTTATTGGGTTAAAAATACCATCAGCTTATTTAAAGTTATCCATATTTTCAGAGAAAAAAACTATAAGAATAAAATTCTGAAATTTTTTTGGGCCTAAATTCATGATGGGTTCCCTCTTCAAGGCCGCCAAGTAAAGTTGAGCTTGGGAATGTGGGCCGCAAAAGGCGGCGTCGTGATCACTGATTTTGGTTGAGAATTTTTCGGAAAAAATTTATATAACAAAAAGACATTTTATTTATCAACTTTTCTATACGAGATTTATCATTTTCAGGTTTCATGTTATTTTAAACTTCAGAATTTAACATAAAAATCTCAAAATTAAGTTATGAATGTGAAAAACTAAATTTTTTGTGCAATTTTTGCTAGCTGTTCAAAATCAGTCAATTTTTTTATGCGCAAACAAGCCTTTTTGTCGGTATTGTTAAATAAGTTAACTTATACTTAACAATGTTTTTCACTGTTGAAAGGCTAAGAAAGGGAACAGCCATTTTCGCCAGAAAATTTCGAGCAATCACATCTACGAGATGTCTGAGATAGCGACGCTGAATTTCGATGCCATCAATAACTTTTACATTGCGTGTTCGGTCGCCTTGGCTTGAATTTTCATCAAATTCAAAATAGTTTTCGTCTTTTCGACCTCAGAATCGCCTTTCAAGCGTAATTTGTCACGGTTGACCTTCATTTCCTTTGCCAAACCTTACACGGCACTTTGCAGCAATAAACCACCCTGTAAAATTTCTGGGACAGATTTTTTTTGCCCATAAAAATCAATTTGAATTGTTTCACAAATAAAATGATGTCGGGATCTAAGTTTTTTTTGAGATGTGAAATCGTCGCTTAGAAACTATTTGAAAGTATTCACGCAATTGTTTGCTGGATCGAGTTCATGTCCAGAAAAGTTCTCCTATANAAAGCAAATAAAAAGCAATACATTTTTTAACTAAGTGTTACATGCAGAATACCAAAAAATTGCCACCAGGTGGTATCTGGTGTCAAAATAAATGATGCCAAAATTTTTCTTTTGAAAAGTTACTCGCAAAACCATAATCTCAGGACTCTTTGATGTTCCAGTGCCGAGATTAAAAAAGTGCTCTTATTATCACTAGGTGGTATCAGGTTTCAAAATAAATAGTGCCAAAAATTTTCCCACGAAAAGTTACCCGCATAAGTATAATTTCAAGTCTCTATGATGTTCCAGTTCCAAGATTTGAAAATTACTCTTTACTCCACTAGGTGGTGTCAGGTGTCAAAATGAACAATGCCAAAAAATTTCTCTTGAAAAGTTACCTACATGAGTATATTATTAAGTTTGAATTATGATTAGTTCTCTTAAAATCGCCAATTACCGGTGTTTCCAGCTGACTACCTGTAAACCGGTAGACGCTGAAAATCTGATTTTTTTCATTGAGTAAAGTTTGGTTGGCTATCGGATACAAAAACCCGTTTCTCGATACCTACTATTGTTTTTGCTCCAGAGGGGGGGGGGGGCACCTACAAAAAAAGTTACCTTAAGGAGGTTCCCAACGGCATTTTTCACCATGAGAAAAAAATAAATTTTTATCAGCAATATTATTATTTAATATTTTATACAATAAATTACTTTTGGAATTGCCTATCTAATGACATATTTTTTATTTTCCAGAGATAACTAGAACCCACTAAATTGGGTATTTGGTTTGACCGCCTTTTATTATTTGTAAGCGAGAGTGCGGAAACAAAAGGTGGCGGTGATATGACTCGGTTATTTGATTTGTGTCAGATCAGATCAATTGTTTTTTTTAGCGAAATTAGGTCAGAATTGTTTCCCTAGCTTAATTATTTGTTCACAGAACAATTTTATACTTTTTAGTTAAAGTACCAGGATTCATCTATTTTAACCCTAATTTTCACGAATTAATTGCCATTTTTCCCGCAATTTGAACTTTGAACTCCTCTAGAAATAAAAACGGAAAGTAAAGATATCAAAAATCGGACTAAATTAAAATAATGCCCGTGAAATGTTAATTAGACTTGGTGAAACCTTGAAAATTAAACTTATGATTAAGTTATCTCAAACGAACTTCCTAGCATAACACCTGTAAAAAATCGATTTTTTCCCAAGATTTCTAGAGTTTGAAAAGTTTTTTTTTCAGATCTGACTTATTAAAATCATCGATAATACAGTGTGTTGGAATATTGTCTGTAAACTGACAATATTTTTTGTATGTTTAGTTGCTCAAACGAACTTTGTCGCAATCTTGAAATTTTTCGTTTTTCAATGCATGTTTTTTGCGGTAGGTTGAAATATCAAGGCAACCTCAAAATTAAAAAAAAATCAACAGAGGAGAATTTCGTTTTATGCAGTGTCACAACATCAAGTCTATTACTTCGCCGTTGTCCGCGTGGTACCGAAGTTTGAAAACACCCTAAAACTCGTTGGGAACTCCTTAAAGTTCCTACCTACAAAAAGTTACCTTAAACGTTACTAAATAATGTAATCAATTTTATCAATAAAATGGCCGCTTTGCCCCTCTGGCTGCCGCTTAGATATCAATTTGGTTAAATTGTCCTTGTGGCCGCGAAAAAAGTTTTACTTAAAAAAGTACCCTCAATCCTACAAAAAAGTTACCTAAATTAATGTATCAATTTATCATTAAAATGGCCCTTTGCCCTCTGGCTGCCCTTTAATATCAATTTGGTTAAATTGGTCTTCGGTGGCCGTCCTAAAATAATAAATATGGTTAAAATGTCCTTTTGGACGCCCTTAATTTCAGTTTGGTTAGAATGTCCTTGTGGCGCCCCCAAATTCAAAATATTGCCTCTTCGTGCCTTCATTTTTTTAAAGCTGAGAATTAATCGTTGTTAGAATGTCCTTATGGCCGCCCGTGATCGCTATGCAAATTTTTAAAAACATTTAACATTGACAAAAGTCTTGGTATATTTCGATTTGAAAATTTGCAAAATCACGTGAAAATCAGTTTTTTTGAGAGGCGGCCGAACTCTGATTTGAATGCATTTTTTCTAACTAATTTTTTTCGAAAAAATGATGTATGAAAAATCTAAGTTCATCACCCTTTTTGGAAAAAATTGGGGAAAATGAGTTTGAAATTAAATTTCATGAAAAATCTAAAAAATCAGATTTTTATTAGAATTTTTTTTTAAAAGAGACTGTGTCTAATATATAAATTTAAAAAAATGGTAACGATTCCATTGGCCCATCTTATATAAATATTAATATAGAGTTTTCTTGTTGTCCTTTTACATGACAGGGGGTTTTTTAACAAAAAACATTTTTTAACAAAACATTTTTTTTAACAAAAACAGCATTTTTAACAAAAAGTTTTTTAACAAAAAGTTTGTTAACGAAAAAAAAATGCATTTTTTAAACAAAAAAACCCTTTATAACAAAAAACCCATTTAATAACAAAAAAAAAACATTTTTTTAACAAACAAAACATTTTTAAACAAACAACATTTTATCAAAAAAAAAACCCATTTTAATAACAAAAAACATTTTTTAACAAAAAATACATTTTTAAAAAATCATTTTTTTACAAAAAACATTTTTTCCCGATATAAAATTTTGAACTTTTTCAGAGGTTTTTGCGTTTATTTTTGTTACAGTTTGATATTTTAATGGATGCAGAAAGAGCTCAACATGTGATGGACTCAGAAAGTAAAGATTAAAAAAGTTTGCGGCTAAAATATTTATGCAAGCAGGAATGCTCAAATTCTACATTTAATTTTTCGCCATTTAAACTTGTGACCTATTAAATGTTGCTTTATTTTTTTTCAAAAAATGACCTAAATAGATTTATTCAAATTTAAAATTCCAACATTTCGTGTTTATTTTAAACATCGACGAGAAAGTGAAGCAAAATGGTTCAGAATTGTTTCGAACAGAATTTTACCGAAAAAGAGCATCTGATTATGAGTCACTGAGAATTAACCAGCGAAGAATTGTGGGCGAGTTCGATTTTTTTAAAAGGCCCCTTAGAATAGTGGGTAAAAAAGCAAGTGGTTTGTTTTGTCGCTCAGATCCGGTCTAAGGTTTCCCGATAAAGAAGGCCTCTGTTTTACCGGCGTTCAATAGTAAGACCTGAAGCTTTTTCGCAGTACTCTAAAGTGTTGCCTGAAAGGGTTAAGCTCTTTTGTGGTCCACACGAAAGCCGCTAAGAGAGCAAACACGCGGCCCATGTGCAGGCTCAAAATTTTTTTTTTTGCTGGTTTCATAGAAAAATAACGGTTATAGTGTACACTCGTGGCATGGCAAAACTTTTCGTCGGAAAAGTCTATGATTATTTGGTTAAAAAATATGGTCGTTTGTTTCCTGCGGAACTAACGACCCTATTTTTTAACCCTAAACACTAACAAACTTTTTGTCAACAAAAAACTAGGGTTTGGGTGAGAAGATTAGGGGTTCGCGTTTTTTTTCCTGACAAACAAGTTTTGCACGTTTCATCCGCGTGTATGACTGGCACGAGCTTTTCTCAAATTTTGTTAGAAATGTTTTCCCACTTTCTGTACTTTAATTAATAAAGCCATTAATTATAGATTCTTTCTTGGAGAAAACATCTAATAAAATTGCAACCGGATATATTTCTTGATTATCTGTTGTGTGAGGATTTTTAGCCTTCGCAACAAATGTTGGTGTTCTTTTTGATGAGTTTTGAAAACTCAAGTTTGAAACTCAAAATGTTTTTTCCGTTAAAAAATGTTTTTTGTTGAAAAATGTTTTTTTTGTGAAAGAATGTTTTTTTTGTTAAAAAATGTTTTTTTTTGTTATTAAATATTTTGTTTGTCAAAATGTTTTTCTTTTGCTTAAAAATGTTTCTTTGTTAAAAAATGTTTTTTGTTTAAAAATGTGTTTTTGTTAAAAAAATGTTTTTGTTAGAAAATGTTTTGTTAAAAAATGTTTTCCCGTCATTTATGACTAAAGGATTTTGAATTGTTCCTCGGTTTTCATGAGGAGTTAAAATAGCGTGTATACAAAAATAAAATAAGCTGACTCGAAAGCGAAGGGTTGTCTCGAGGAGATTTTAATTTGCAACGTTATTGAATGTACCACCAGGCCGACATTAACCGGTAAAGTATAACTTCCGGTACCGAATGTGATATATCAATGAACCAAAAGGTGCACAATTATCGGTTTCCCAAAAATGGTAATATAAACTACTTTACTGTAGGAGTCAAAAGTGATCGCATAGTGGCATTCATAATCGCACCATAGTTACTTATATGATATAAGTTATATCGTTTCCAGTAAATCATACTCAAGGAATCTTTTGGTTTGATTCAAATTTTCGAACTTTCACTTTTGTGTTCAAAATTGTGGATTTCGCGCATTTTTCTCCATTCACAGCCAATCAGGCCAAAATCCGAAATAGTAATTCTCAATCATATACTCTGGACCCAATAAGCTTCTCATTCAAAAAGTGACATTTATATCATTCTCACTGAAAAACCCTTTATCAAAACATCGGAAAACGCCCTTTTCATGAAATTTCGTATCATTCGAATAAATTCCTGGCTAATAGGGCGAAAATTGAAAAAAACAACTCATAAACACTAAAATTCAGGAAATTTCAGAGATTTTCAAAAAAGCTTAAAAATGTTCAATGTTAGCTTTAGGATCCTTGTTTCTTTAAGAAAAAGCTGAGAGACACATGTTAACCGCGGTTAACCAGATGGTTGATGGAAGAAGTAATAACAATTTAAATTGAATCGTGACTTAAAAGTTACTTCTCGCACCATTAAACCGTTTTTTTAACTGTTTGTTTCTAAAACCGTTTTTTCAAGACATTAATGGTGAAAAAGGAAATTTGAAATTATAAAAAATAGCCAAAATAAGGGTTTCGATCCTCATGCGATGAGTCATGCCACAGGATCCGGTACCACTCACGTTACCTCTCAACCGATTTTCGAGGTAAGTTAACCCTAGAAACAAAATATTGTTGAAATCGAGAAATTTGAAAAAATAGAGAAAAATCGATTTTTTTGACTTTTCGGGATAAAAAAATCCAATTCCACCCAGGTTTTTGCCAAAAATTTTTTGTGCAAAAGTCTTAGAATTTGATAAGCTTTCCAAAAAAATAAGTTAAAATTATTTTGTGTCAACTTAATTAATTCGATTTTGGTCCTGTAGTTTTTATTCTCACATTCGAAATCTGGTGGGACAAGGTCATAGATTTTTAATGACGCTCGAATCCCGTATTTCGCGTTTTAAAATAAATTTAACAAAAGAGATAGTTTACCGCCAGAGGACATTTATCTAATATGTTCATTTATTTATAAGATTTTCCCGCAGCCGTTGCCAATTGTCATCTGATAAGAATTTATTGTTTAACCCTTGTGAGCATATAAAAAAAGTTTCCGCCAGGCACCAGAGCCACAAATTGGTGGCTCTTACTTTTGACTGTTGTTTACAGAAGCTTACGGCAGTTGGAAGTTCAATTTTTTCTGCATAAGGAAGTTGAAGAGGTAATATTTTCGGAACCGACATTTTATATTCTAGAATTCAAATTTTTAGTTCTAGAAAATATAGTGAGAAATGCAGATATACCATATCACGTGAAACACGCGCCACAGTTGTCTTCACAGTGACCTTTCCATGAAACGATGCCACAAGTATCTGGCCTACGTCAGCGTTTTGTCCGATTTGATTTATATTTCATATATCAAAAGTTATTTATAAATAAGTCAAAATTTTGATGGAAAAATCATGATTTCGATTAAAAATGTTTATTTTTCCCTATAAAAGCAGATTATTACTTTTTTTATTATTTTCAAGTAAATCATGGTAATGAAGTACAACTGTTGACAGCTTTTGATGCTTAAATTCATATTATAATAATTAAATTTTTTACATGGGATACCTTGGAGTTGAAAATTTAGAAATTTTACTTCCGAAAAAAAATATCTGCCCCTAGATATCCATAAATTTTTATTTAAACTTTTTTGCATGCACAAAACGCTTTCCTAAAAATTGGCTAATCTCACATTTGTATTTTATGCCTAGTTCTGGAATAATTTTTCAGGAAGTGAAACATAGGCGAAAAATCCTTACAAATCAACACCCCGTAATTCTGGAACCAAACATTTGAAAAAAATTTCAATTATTTTTTCGGAACCAAATGAAAATTCTTTATAATGTGTTTGAAAGAAAAGATTCTACGATCCCGTTTTTTGCCATTTTTGAATGATTTTAGGTATGCTAGAGCCACAATTGTGGCTCTGTGCTCACAAGGGTTAAACAATAAAAAAATATTAAAAAAAACGGCGATTCACTGTTATTGTACAGCGGAATCAATCATTTGTCTGGGGGGCTGTGAACTCCTATGGCCGAAACACGGTTTTTGTAGACAAATGATTGCCTTCGCAATCATCGATGTTTCGAAAACCGATTCGGTTTTCGATCCTCATTCCTTTCTCACGCTTTAAAATAAATAAGTATTTTAATACTTTTTGGTTGTACTCGCAGGGCTACTCACGCACATTATGTTTAGCTAGGTCCGTCCATGCTTACAACGGTAAGCTTTTCCCCACTGTGGATTTCTGCAAAAATGTTACGAGGGTGCTAGGAACCAAAAATGTTAACAAGGACGAACCTAGAAATTGAAGAATCCTTTTTTGGATTTTCAAAAATAGCAACAGGCGGAGCTAAACAGCTTAACGCTAAAATTGCAGCATTTTTGAGATTTTTGAAAAGGAAGAACGAGATCTAGGGGAAGGACAAGGAAAAAGATAACGGAAAAACGTTGAGATCGTTTCCTTTTACAAGCCTGTAAAAACTACTCACTAGTAAAAACTCAAATTTTCCACCCTAACGTAGGGAGTTTTCAATGTCAATCGGAGATCGGGAATTCAACATGATGCCTATTCAACTGTATGACTATTCTGCTAAAAGGTGTAGTAGAATAACATGGATTCACAACAGGAGTTACAACTGTTATACCGATGCAAAAGGTTCTATGTCATATGCGAAACCAGAATCTTGGTTCTGTGGTAAGTTAAATTTGCATAACCCGTGTGGTTCCAGATAAGATAGATAGGATAAAACAATATAAAAAGGCGTAGCCTCGCCTTTTTTATAGTTTATATCAATAGTTGAAACATTTTCTGATCTATTTTCGTATCTAAATTCTTTTTTTCTCACCAATTTTTTGGCTTCGTCAACTTCGTCCGATTGAGTCAAAACCTTAAGGGGGTTTGCAAATTAATGTTCCAAACGGCTATAAGAGGTCGCCCCCTCCACCCCCTTAAGGGGGTAGGTGTCACTTTTTGGTACCTTTCAATCACGCCTCAGAACAATTCTAGGGCAGTTGTGAAAAATCTGAGGATACTCGTTTGTAGATCTATCTTTCGTCTAAGAATTACATATCTCAAAGTCAACATTGTTACATCACACCACCAGGTGGTGAGTCTATTCTAGAACACTAAACGGTTTATTTAAAATCTATCTTTTTTTAGAACCCACATACAAAGCGTCTCAAAATTTACACAAAGTAGTGGATAAATGAGAACAAAAATGTGATGAGAAGAATTTTTCCAAATTTAAACTTTTTTTTTATTCTAGAATCTCACTTGAACGCCGATTTTTCCAGTTTTTCAACTTCAAACTCTATCTTCTTTTAGACGAATGTTTAGAATAAATCCGTTTTTTCGACTAAGGTAGATAAATATAATGCGGTCGATGTGATGAGAAGGAATTTTTGATAAATATTTTAGATTTCTAGAAAATTGATTTTAAGTGTACCGGAAATGAAAAGTTCGAGAAAAAAGTTCGTCTGATTGGAACAAAAATACTACCAAATTGAAGCTGAAAAATCACAGATCAAAAAATCTTCTTACAGCTAATCGAAATTGTGAACCAATCAGCATCAAATTTGATAATTAGGTTTCACATTTTTGCTTAAAAATAATTGAAATTTCTAGAATTCGATTAAGACATTTCCGATAACTTTAATGCATGCATCGTTTTAGGCGGTCATATTCACCAATAAAAA
Organism: Oikopleura vanhoeffeni; assembly: GCA_004367855.1. Lineage (NCBI taxonomy): Eukaryota > Metazoa > Chordata > Appendicularia > Copelata > Oikopleuridae > Oikopleura > Oikopleura vanhoeffeni. The sequence goes on along the minus strand of SCLH01001821.1, from coordinate 70,498 downwards.
ATGTTCATATCAAGTGGAATACCGTTTTAGACAAAAAAATATTCGAATTTTGAAAATTCTGAATTTTGTTCTAGATTGTTTTGAATAAATAATTGGCCACCATGAGATTCCTTGGGTCAACTTCAGTCATAACCGATATTAATGTATCATAAATTAATCTTATAAAGGGCTCAAAAAAAAACCGACACCTACCCCGGGCCTCGGTGCATTTTGACAGATACCGATATGGGCTCTTGATGAAAAACTTTTCACTGGATTGATATATTCTTCCAATATACAATCAAAGTGATGGCATTCATAATCCAGGCAACTTTTGTAACTAGCGAATTTTGAATAAAAGTTCCAAACATAATAAAAATGCCTTATTTTTCGTCAATTTTTTTTTTCAATATTTGTTTCAAATCAATTAAAAAAACTCTACAAAATGGCAACTTTGACTTTTCGACTTGGTGACCACATATTTTTTAAATGCTCTTTGAAAAACCATATGACATGGTTTAGTGATTTTTGGTCAAAAATAATTAGAAATATTATGAAAATGTTTCTCATTTCTTGTTCAAAAATTTTCAAACTAATTTTTTTGGAATCCTTAGCTGAAAATATTTGGAACTACTTTCACTTTATTTTAATATGCTTTCGTTTTGTTTCTTCGCTCCTGTTTATACCCTGAATTATACTTTTTTAAATAAAAATACGGTTTGCGCAAAATAAAGTTAAGACCTCTTTGTCAATAATTAGAGAAAAAATTTTCACCGAGACTCGCCCAATTGGTCAGCCGACCTGTCGACCGTTTTTAATTTATTTCATTTAACTCATAAAAAAATATTTGTTTCCATGTGCTAAAATTTCGGTTTTTTCGACTTTTTTCAAAAATTTAAATTTTCGATTTGACTTAAAAATTGTATGAATTTAAACTTATTAAATTTTCAACGGACGACAAGACCGTATTTTAGAGCTCCTTATTAATAAAAAAATAAGTTTAACTGTAAGTTATACACGTAACTTAGAAACGCGCGATTTTCGAGTGTTTTTTCGAAAGACGATTTATAAAGTAAAAATAATCAATCTGAAGAAATTCAGATTATACAAAGTAAGCTCAAAAGTGACAACTTGTGTTCGAAAATGTTTTCATTCGAAAATTTTAAAGTGACAAAAAGTTTCTCATCAAGACAAAAAATTTGAATAAGTGCAAATCTGTCAAAATGCACCGAGGCCCTTAAGGTGTGGGTGTCGCAGATTTTGACAGTTTACGAAGCTATTTTTCGATAAACTAGCAGAGCTGATATCCAAAAAACTTTTGCATCTTGAAGAACAACTCTTAACAGTGATTTGTAATTTAACAGCAATCTGATACAATCCTACATACGCCTACACCTACGCTTTTAAAAAGTTTCCTAATAAAACACTATGAATGAATTTTCTCCTTCAATTTTCACCATTTTTCATTATTTTTTTTGTGTCAGGCTCCAGAGAAGCCTCACACATAATGCACAACCGCCCTTCCATCAAAATTTTGCTTTTTGCGACCAAAAAACGAAAACAACAATTATTGATAAATTTATGATGTAAATTAAAAGTGCGCTTATTTGTTTTCTTTTGACGAGTTAAAAATTGCACCAAAATCCTTAAAAGGGTTTGAAATTACGAAAAAAATTATTTTAAAGCATTTTGTCAATTTTTTTTGGTTTCTAAATTTTGTAAAAATTCAAAATAAAAATGAAAAGTTGACATGGCCCCCAAGACACGTCAAATCAAAATTTCAAAAAAAAAACTCTTAAATTCATTGTCAAACAAGTATGAGTCGAAACTGTATTACTCAAACTGGTGGAGGAGATACCTTTTGCCTGAGCCTCCCAAACTGACCATTTCATAAAATTTACTTTTAGTTTTTCGCGTTTTTGTCCGCCGAAAGCAAAATTCCGAGAAAAGAGCGCTTTTGCATTATGTGTTAGGCTTCTTTGGAGCCTGACACAAAAAATAATTAAAAATGGTGAAAATTGAAGGAGAAAATACGTATTGAGTGATTTTTCAGGAGGCTTTTTAAAAGCGTATGTGTCGGCGTAGGTGAGATTGTATCAGATTACTGTTTAATTTAAAATCACCGTAAAGAGTTGTTCTTCAAGATGCAAAAGTTTTTGGGATATCAGCTATGCTAGTTTACCCAAAAATAGCTTCGTAAAATGTCAAAATCAGCGACACCCACACCCTTAAGGGAGTGGGTGTCGCAAATTTGAGCCTCTTCCGAGACCATTTCTCGCCAAACTAGCAAAAGTGATATTCCAAAAATCCTCGCGGTAATTTTGAATTCAACAGTTATCTGATAAAATTTCACCTACGCCAACACCGACGCCTTTAAAAGCTTCTTAAAAAAACACGCAGTTCGTCTTTTCACCATTTTTTATTTTTTTTTGTGTCAGGCTCCGGAGAAACCTTACAAATAATGCCAAAGCATTTTTGTTTGAAAATTTTGCTTTCAGCAGACAAAAACGCGGAAAAACAAAATTTTTTTTTTTTGAAATGGTCAGTTTGGGAGGCTCAGGCAGAAAGTATCTCCTTCACCAGTTTGAGAGATACAGTTTGGTGAAAATGGTAAAAATTGAAGGAGAAAATTCATTCTGAGTGTTTTTTTGGGAGGCTTTTTAAAAGCTTAGGTGGGATTGTATAAGATTACTGTTCAATTACAAATCACCGTGAAGAGTTGTTCTTCAAGATGCAAAAGTTTGCTAGTTTATCCAAAAATAGCTTCCTAAACTGTCAAAAACTGCGACACCCACTTCCTTAAGGGGGTACTAGTCGCTGGTTTTATGAGGCCTTAGGGGCATTATAATTGCTCCAAAATGACCCTTGGTGATAACAAAGTGTACTACCCATCAAATCATCATAAATTTTTTTTCGAAATTTTCGCGTTTTTCGATTTTTGTCATAATGAACTAAGAATATAACGTTTGCTTAAATTTAACAACTAAAACTTCAAAATATCATCTTGAAGTGAGCAACTTTTTGATCAGTGTTTCAATAACTTTCTTTTGAGCCTACTCACAAAAAAATCGAAACACTTTTTTTGAAAATTTACTCGTGGGTCCTTAAAAAAATCACATTTCCAGTTTAAGGTCGAAATTTAAAAAAATGACCAAGACTGTTGTTCGTATTTGTATTAGCTAGCTTAGAAAAAAAAAGAATGAATTTGAAAAAATCCTAGGAGGAGATAGTTTTTCCGACGGATAATTGCCAAAAAACGGTGGTTTTCTGCATATTCTAGAAAAAAAAGAGCGAAATTAAAAATTTTGACCGAAATTAAGTTTGGCCTACCACTTTTACAAGTTATGTCAAAATTTTAAATAATTTCGACATAAAACGTTGGAGGAGATAATTTTACCATTTTGGCTTGAGTCCTGTTGTGTCGCCTATGCCCTCTTAAGCTGACATCCACTAGAACTAAATCTAGATAAAATTCCTAGACGTCAAGCCATTGATTAATTTTTAATGTTTTCAAATTGCAAATTTTTCTTCAAATATAACTTTGCTTCGATAACAATTGCCTCCAGTAGCTTCAAATTTTTTGGCGTATTTGAAATATTTTCTTATTTTTTTGCGACGGATAAATTATGGCTATTTCACGTGATCCAATTTTTTTGACGGAATCATTTTCAAAGTCATTTTTATTTAACAACTTCTATGTTATTTTTTTCAATAAAATGAAATTGATTCATTTGGAACCTTTATTTAACCTTTACCTGCAGGAGATGTCCAACCCCTACCTGGACGAGAGTGTTTCAGAACACACACATAGTTAGGGTGTCCATCATCAATGTCGACCAATATAAATAATGGATGGCTTGTTCCTGAATTTCTTGGAAGTTAATAATATATGGGAAAATGAAACAAAAAATTACGAAAAAACATTTTGGTCGTCACGTGATCAAAATATAGCGATTTCACAAATATAGCAAAATAGCTCTGTTCACCATCAGGTGGCGACGAGTGTCAAAATTAATAATGCTTAAGTTTTCCTCTCCAAAAGTTACCCTAGTAAATATATTTCTAGATCATTATCTTGTTCCAGTACTGTTTTAACTGCATAAAACAAAAAATTGCATCCCAATAATGCATTTGCGGTCTGATGAGAAATTTTTAGAACTCCCCAAAATTCTTGAAATTAAAAATAAGGGGAATTATCGGGGTCTGTTCCGATATTCTGCCGGCCAAAATGACACTTCCCCAAAATATTTTTGGTCTCTGTGTTCTGAAACACGCTCGTGCAGGTGAAGGATAAATAACTCTTTGAGCTAGTCATACCAAGTCATAGTTTTGGAGGTTTCAAAAACAGTCAAAGATCACCCAAAAGGCCTAGTCTATAGGCTTTTTGGGTGATCTTTGACTGTTTTTGAAACCTTTAATATAGGCTATAGAGTCTATAGTATAGACCATCCCTTAACTAAATAATTAATTTTAGATATTGTTTTAATTGAACAATCAGAGCATATTTTCTCTGATGTCCAGCGGATACGTGAGAATCCGACGTATAGGTGATCATTTTTGATAAAAACTTTTCACCTATCCGCTGGACCCTGCTTTATAGAAAAAAGTTGATATCTCAAACACTCAGAAAGGAGATGGACTTTTTTGGTAAATTTTGCGTTGGCCACGTTTCAGAAGTTTATTTCCAATTCAATTATTATTACAGTACTGGTGCATTTTGAGAAAAACTGCGAAATCAATTTTGAAAACCGAATAGTACCGATAAAGAAGTAAAAATTTTGTTAATTTTGAATTATAGATGGCGGTGTGATGATGGAAAATTTGATGGTTAAAAATGTGATGATGGTGCTGAGTGAAAGTGCTGCACTAGGTAAAATTTACTTCATTGCTTACTTATAATTTTTATAACAAATCTTACGGCTCAGTAGGAACAGTTCAAAAGCTGGAAACCTTTCCGTACTTAAGGGGGTGGCATAAACCCGGAATCCTGGAGTCAATATAACTTACGAAAATAGTAAGTCAGTATATTTTTCATGCTTATTATAGTTAGCTGAACCGATTTAAATATGCTTCAACTTCATATAATTATTTTTATTCATTTTAGGAAAGATTTGAGTTCGGGTTTTTATCTTTGAAATCGTAAAAATTTGAAATAAATCGAAGCATTATGAAACTTTTCCGCATTTTTAGTCCAAATTTTTTTTGGTTTCAATTACTGAAATCTGTGGGTAAAAACCAAAAAAATAGCCACTTTAACTTTTTCATGGAGTTCCTACATATTTTCTGACCGCTGTTTGAAAAATCATAAAATTTTAATTTTTATCGACTTTTTCAGAAAAATTACGAAAATTTCCCCAAATCAAGTCCAAAATTTTTTATTCGTGGTTTTTGAACTCTCCATAAAAAATTATGCAAAATCACATATTAAATGTTTTGGCATCTATTAAATCGCCGTATGTCAACTAATCGGTAGGTCGCGCGATTATCATTTTGAAACTTTTGATGAAATTTTTAAAACTTGACTGTGCACTGGATAAGTGCCATTCGGCACTGAATCTTCAAAAATTTTATGGTTGTGAAAAATTCCCAATAAAATGGTGGGTGTGATTGGTTTAATAGTCAGGACATTTTTAATATCAAAACGCAATTTAAGGTCAATTTTTATCTCAAAAAAAGCTGTTTTTCTCTACTTTTTGCCATTTTTACCCTTTTTCATTGGAAAAAAACCTTTGATATTTAAGAAATTTTCGACTGTCCAGAGTAATTAGAGAAGTAATAAGCGGGTACACCCGACAATGTCTGAAGTTTATTAATATCGTCTTTAGAAAATTCTATAGTCGGGTTAAGTTGGAAAATGATGCACAGTGCAAGGTGGTTTTTTGTATTTTTAACTATAGTTAGTTATGTTTAGGAAATAAAAATGTAAAAGTTTGTAAGAATTAATACTTTTATTGAAGAAAAAAAATAAAAAAATAAATTGTACCAATTTGCTGGACTTATGCCACCCCCCTTAAGTTACGTTAAATAAGTAACGTCGAGTAACTTAATTTTCGAGCGTAAAATTCATAAAATAACCAAAAATTTTTAATAAGTAGTCGGTTTTACCAGATGGTGATTCTGTGGAATCAAGCAATTTGCACTTCTTTTTCGGCAGGACTGAATTCTGATAAGCTTTTGGTTTACGACAATCATTTTCAAATTTTCAATTTCAAAAGTAAGAAGGGATCCGAATCATACTAAATTAAGGCATCATTTAAGTTAACAGCCTTATCAACTTCCAAAATAAGCATAAAAACAGCCAACATACGATTATTGATAAATAAACAAAAAATTCAATATTCAAAAAGTTTTATTTTTTCGAAAAAATGATGTGATAGCAGCTGGACTTACAGTTCTGGTGGTTAAATTGTGATAATTTTGAGAACTGGCACAAGCTCCAAGACTATTTCGGTATAACTTTGCGAATTGCTATTCGCGTCCTTATTTGATAAGTAGGGAAATTTATGCCATATTTTCAGTCGATATAGATGCCAACCTGGAATGTATCAATTCCACCGATGTATATAATTGTACCTGTTTGATTGGTTATGAAGAAGATGTGAATGGCGATGTGACATCTATAACTGGCGCGCGCAATGGCGAAGCTTGTTCTGACATCGATGAATGTCTGGCAGGAGATGCGTGTCCTGAAAACCATGCCTGCGAAAATAACGATGGGTCATTTACTTGTACCTGTTTGATTGGTTATGAAAAAAATACAAATGGCGGTGAAGCTTGCGTTGATATTGATGAATGTCTCGAAGAAAATGTATGTCCAGCCCGCCATGAATGCTCAAATTCAGATGGATCATTTACTTGTATTTGTTTGAGAGATTATGCGGCCGAAGTTTGTCCTGGCAATCATGACTGTGCATTCAAAGATGGATCATTGAGTTGTACTTGTTCGAGTGGCTTTCAAGCAGACTTGACTGACGGTGACGACTGCGTTGATATCAATGAATGTGACACAGTGACTGATCCTTGTCCCGCCAATCAAGACTGCACAAATACCGATGGATCTTTCACTTGTAGTTGTTCGCGTGGTTATGAAACCGATGTGAATGCAGATGATGATTGTGTTGATATTAACGAATGTGACGAAGCTGACGCTTGTCCTGATAACCATGACTGCACAAATGAAGATGGAGCATTCACGTGTTCTTGTTTTAGTGGCTTTCAAGCTGGTGCGAGTGAAACAGCCNCTGTTTGATTGGTTATGAAGAAGATGAGAATGGCGATGTGACATCTATAACTGGTGAAGCTTGTTCTGACATCGATGAATGTCTAGCAGGAGATGCGTGTCCTGAAAACCATGCCTGCGAAAATAACGATGGGTCATTTACTTGTACCTGTTTGATTGGTTATGAAAAAAATACAAATGGCGGTGAAGCTTGCGTTGATATCAATGAATGTGACACAATGAATGATCCTTGTTCCGCTAATCAAGACTGCACAAATACCGATGGATCTTTCACTTGTAGTTGTTCGCGTGGTTATGAAACCGATGTAAATGCAGATGATAATTGTGTTGATATTAACGAATGTGACGAAGCTGACGCTTGTCCTGATAACCATGACTGCACAAATGAAGATGGAGCATTCACGTGTTCTTGTTTTAGTGGCTTTCAAGCTGGTGTGAGTGAAACAGACGCTTGTCAACCATGCCAATTATTCACCTTGAGCTGCAACGACTGGGAATTCAAAATTACCGCTGACGAAAATTGTAGAGAATCACACTACCAAGCCTGAGATTGAAACTTTAGTTGCAGCTATATAACTGCTGAGACTTCAATTTAGAACAAATTACAATTTTTACTTTCAAAATCGTATCGTAAAATTAAAACTCTCAAAATATTTGTTGTATCCACTTTTTTACGTTCGCCATCACCACAGTCGTTAAATATTACATCATACAATATATTTTTTCCCAATGTTTTGGCATTTGACCAGCGTTTTGTTAACACCCGATCTCTAGGCTATGATTCGAACACAATTTTAATTAATCTGTTGCATCGTCAAAGCACAATTTCACGCATTTGATAAGTTTTCTTTTACATTTACGAATATGAAATTATAAATAAATCACTTGGGTTGGCCGCGATTGAAGCATTTCTGTGTTAAAGCAATTTGTGGGGGAATCTGAAGAACTGGGTAGTATTTTTTTCCAATTTTTTTTTGTGTGGACCCTCTAATTCATAGTTGAACTTTCTTCCAAAGTCAAAAAATGGTGTTTTGGACACCTAGGAGTTAAAATGGAGAAAAGTCCATATGAATTTTTTTCTTTCCTGGTGTCGATTACCCCACCTCCAGGCATTTTTAAGACGATCTGAGAACTTTCATTTTTTGACTTGGCTGAATCGCGGCCACTCTAAAATCACTAAAACATTGTGAAAATTTAATTGATTTTTGATCTTCTTCTAGGAAAAATTATAGAATTTTCTTAAAAGCTAGCTCACATAAAAAGTAAAAAATTTAATTCAGACACTTTTTGAAATTTTGACCCCAATTTCAAAATATAATTTTCATGAGGACACATGAGAAAATTTCGTAAAAAAATGTGCTTCAATTTTTGGAAAATATGCTCAAGAGAAAGTCCTGCGAACACTGATCAGAAAGTTTATTTAGGTTAAACCGATATTTTGAAGTTTCAGTGGTCAAATCCAAAATGTTATTTTGTAAGTTAATTTTGTTAAAAATCGAAAAATGCGATAAACTTTTAATGACGATTTGATTGTCACTGCATTTTAACGACCCGAAATTAATTTGAAGACCTCAAAAACCAGCGAAAGTCATGCTGAAATAATTTATTATTACGAGAACTTTTAATTTTCATAATTCTATGGTGCAAAACTAGGTGACAATATTTAATTATTCCGTTGAGTTTGACGCAATTTGAACCAAATCGGTTCAAAAACTTAACGATTTTAAGAGGAATCGAAAAAATTGATCAAAAAAATATTTTATTTGGAAATTTATTATCATTATAAAAAAAATATAACGTAATTTACGACGTTTTGAATATTTTATTCCATATAAAGTTTACAGAAAAAGAAACTGAGTCTTCGAGCTTGGGAAATCTAAAAAAATTAATATAAAATGGCATTAAGTGTTATAAAAAATAGTTATGAAATATCCCTTTATCACCTTTTGGTTAGAATGCGTAGCCACAACGTTAAAATCACACGTTAAAAGGAGTAGTGGCTACGCATTCTAGCCAAAAGGTGATAAGGGGATATTCAAAAAAAGGACTCACGGCCCACAGTAACAGCGTTTGCAATAAATTTGAACGCGATAATTTTTATTTTATCGAAAATTCAAATGTTACGATTTCGAATTCGTAAATGTGGTAGGCATTTGACTTAACAAAATACAGTTCACACTGTAAGATTTTCTCAAGATTGAAAATATCATGTCCGACATAATTTACGTTAACTATTCTGAAAAAAGGGATTAAAAACTTCGCTTAGAAATGAGAAAATATTCCAGGTCACATTTCAGAGAGGTATACCGTATACCATTTTCATCGATAATTTTTTTGGTCGACTTTTTTTCTCCTTATCTTTTGCTATAAAAATTGCGTAGGCGTTAAAACTTCTCTTATAAACGAATAAAAATATATACAATTGAAAGGTGGGTGTGTTGATATCACAAACTTTGTCAGAAAAACACTTTCATAATTCTATTGTAGTCAATGCGAAAATAAAATTTTCAAAACATCTAGAATATATTCTAGAAATTTGCATTGGGAATAATAAATATTTCCCGCCTACACATTTCTCTATAGTCAAAGAAAAGCTTTTTAAAAAAGTCGACCAAAAAAATTATCGATGAAAATGGCATACCCCCATTTAAAATAACATTGTATTCACTTTTGCAGAGCAATAAAGTGCAAGTTAATTTCTATCTCTGAATACAGGTCTTAATTTAACGACATTGAATAACAACCACAACCTTAATCCTCAATGTGGTTTTAAGGAAAATTATACATCATTCATCAATACATAGTGCCTATGCCATAGTCGTATATTTTATTGAATTCTTTAACTCGCATGTTTTGGCAAATCGTCAATAGTCAAATTTTTTTGTTTTTTTCAAGAGTGTTTAATTTTATATTTAACCTTTAATCGGAAATCAAATAGGGCGCGTCCGGTAAACACTAAATATAGAGCCGCCGGCGCGCTCGGCGAGCATGTCCGCCGTAAGACTGGTGCCCTTAATTATTTTTTGTGCTAAATTGTCGGAATATTGCTAACAAAACGCTGTACGCCCTACAACGTAGGAAATATCAACGCAAAATGTATTACAGTATGTTACATACTGTATGTAAAAAGAAATTCGAGACAAACAAGGAAAATTTCTTTGGATTGAAAGTAATGCTCGCGCCATTTTTACATACTATGGATGACAAATTTATTTTCAAAAATAAATCCACAAAAAAATTATTGAACAAAAAATCCGAAATAGTGAAAATGTAAATGTTAAAGTTTTGATACTACTGTATAATCAGTTTTCTTATAATTTCACCTACAACTCGTCCATCATTAAATTATCTGACTGTAGTAATAGATAAAAAAAGAAACGCACAAAAATTTCTGGATTAAAATTTTCAGTTGAAAATGTTTTACTTTTAATCAGTATAAATTACATTCTTATTGTTTTTTATTCATAAACCCGTTTCGAAGCAGTTGCATATTTTTTTTGACAATATTTTAGCTTATTACTTAACTCACACAGTCTTTTTACGGTCACGCGTGACCGTGACCCGTTTAATCGTAATTTAGGACCCTTAATCATTCATTATGAAATATTTACAAAGTAATCGATCGACTATTTAAATAATTGACGTTTGTGCGTTTTTTTCTAGAAATTTTTACTGTATATTACAGTACTTATTTTTTGCAAAAAAAATTTTAAACCATCAAAAAAAGACTTGGAGCAGAATCAAAAAAAATTTCTAAGACTTTTTACCCATTACATCAAAGCCTGGAAAATGATCACGTGACCGTTTATTGAGGGAATAAGGTTGGCCAAAATAGTACTGTTTTTTTATCAAAAATTACTTAAATCAATTTTTGAAAAAATGAAGTTGGTTTTTTTAGAAGTTTTTAAGACTTTTTCTCCATTACACCAAAGATCAAAAACGATCACGTGACCTTTAAATCAAGAATAAAGTTTTTGTGTAAAGTACATAAATAGTAGTCAGATTGGCCGAAAAATTTTGTTGGGTGATAAACACCTAATTTAAGAGTTTTGAACCTAATGGTTCTTCCAAATAGGTCACGTTATCTTATTTTTCAAGAAATAAGGATAAATATATGACATATTTCAACCTTATTTTTGAATTATTTCCTCACGTGATTTCATTCGGACTGTACCCTAAAAAAAAAAACGTCTTGAAAAACGTTTGAAGTTGACCCTGGAATTTTTTGGCGTGATTGGAGTACTTTTCCAAAATACCGTATATTGTTACTGTATATCAAATTACCGATAACTTCAAAGTTCATCGTAGAGACTCATAAGGACCCTCAAAAAATCGGAAGAGTCGACTTTCTGATAAAAATATTGGCAACTATGGGTCAATTATGTACTGAAAGGTCGCCAGGAGAGCAACAATCTTTTGTGAAATCTGAGAAATTTGACTATTTTTTGCCTCCTAGTAACCGTTGAGTACATAATTCACCCATAGTTGCTATATTTTTATTAGAAAATCGACTCTGCGATTCTTTTGAGGGTACTTACAAGCTTCTACGATTGAAATTGGCCTTGAACCCTGTCATAAAAAAAAAGTTCTTGTTAATTTTTAAGGAGCTGATTTTTTTAAAATTGTAATCAAAACATGCATGTTTCAGCACCAAAATTGGTGCCGGTTTAATACTGCAAATTTTAAAATGTCAAATTTAGCCCCAATGCGTATCAATTATGCTCTTAATTGCGTGAATTGTGCTAAAAAGAGAGATTTTTATATTTTCTTATCACCATTTGATGCCTTGAAATTACTTTTTTCACATTTTGTTTTGATACGATTGTAGGATATTATCAGAATTACCATATGATCAAGTAAAAAATATATGTTGATAATGAAACGAAGGTTATACGCTTGATTTAAACACCACGGTCACGCGTGACCGTGAAAAGACTGTGAGTCCAGAAGTTGTTCCGGATTGTAGGAGTTAACTTGAATTATATATAATTGAAAAAAAGTTTAACAGTAAAAAAGGTCTCTATACTGCACAATTTGCTGTGACGTCTTGTGATACGAAGAATAGTCACCAGGAAAATGGCTCAATGGTATTTGAAACAATCATTTACGATACAGAAGATAAAGAATCGAATTTCACGATTCAAGATTTCGAGTTGGCTTTTCAATGCCCATACAAACTGTCACATAGGCAAGGTTAGAAGAAAAGTTCTCATTGAGAACGCATGATGAAATATTAGAGGGATTTTTTCGTCAGCATGTTTACTCGTCAAATTTTTTTTTGTCCAAATTAATTTTTTCGTCAAACTTTTTAAACAACGTTAAAATATGCCTCACCTGTTCAAATAAATTTTGACGAAAAACATAAGTTTGACTTAAAAATTCCGAAGAAAAACTATTCTGACAAAAAAATTCGCATTTTTTATTTGTGATTTTCGATTTTTGCAATTTCAGCATACCAATTTTATGGTCTATTGATTTTGCAAGTAAAACTTGTTTTTAAACAACTAGTTTCGATTTTATTTTAAATCATCTTCGGGTTAATGTGAGAAATCGAGAATTTTTTCAGAAATAGTTGACGCGAAACAATTTTATGGTCAGTAGTCAAAACTTATTTCCTAAGATTTTCTTAAAATGCCGCTCGAAAGTCAGGACAAAAAAATTGTGATGAAAGTTTTTCTTCATTGAGACAACAAGGGGGCAGAAATGTATCAGGGCAAATATGATATAAGCTATGTCCATTATGATGCCGGAGTAACTTAAATCTCTCATTTGACTTTTAAAATAATTGAGAATAAGAGATTTAAGTTACTCGGGCATCGATCACGCGTAGGCGTTCGAAATAACGTCAAAATTTTGAAAAATGCATGAAATTAAGAACACCACGAAACGTTATCAAGCAAAATTTAATAGGGGAAAATACGGAAAACTTAAGCTGAAAAATAACGTCATTCATGCACTAAGCATAATATGTAATAAAAATCTCAAACTCTCGTGCAATTCGGCGATATTAGCTTTTTCAGCACTAGAATAATTTTCTGCTGAAAGCGTGAAATTCCGTAGGGTTTATTTTGCGATATTAGAAAATTCGACTATTGAGCAAGCGATAAAAAACTATCTGTATTTATTTTTAATATCAACATCAAAAAAGACATTGAAAACTTAGCTAAAATAAACGCTTCTGACTGGATTTACATTTCTACTTATCAAAGTCAAGCTGAAATTTCTTAAAGTTTAAAATTCACAAATTCTCTTTCAAATTTTTAAAATTTTACGGGAATAGGATATAAGAGTTTTAGTTACCGCAAAAATATTTTCTTTATGTGTGAAACACTTCGCAGATTATGTTTAAGCCTTCTTACCCATTAAGTTATTCGTCGGATAAAATTGAAGTCAAAGGTCAGGGAATAATATTGTCAGTCTTCCGTCATTGTGAAATTAAAGACAAGAATTTCTCTAATTTGAAAATATTTTTTATCAGACTTTTTAAACGGATGTTTTAATTTTCGAAATTTTTGTGAAATAATTTTTTCGAAATGAATGATATAAAATGCGAAAATTGATGCGAAAACGGGTACGATGATACAAAAAACTTTCGAGTACTTCTTTTGAAAAATTCAGACAAATATCTCGTAGATTCCAGAAGGTAAAACTCAAGCAACTTTTATTCAGCTCAGAACAAACGTTTGAAAATCATTAAATGGCGTGGGGTACTCCCTTAAGTACCAATCAATCTAACAACCTGGTTAACTATTTGATCGAACTAAAAAGCCGAAGGACTTGTGTTAAACTACGGTTGACCAGTAATTTACAGGAATTGGTACTTAAGTCATACATTAAGCCATACAAACCATGATTTTTTTTTTGAGAAATTCAAGATCATAAAAAAAAGGTTTACTTGCCAAATTATTTCAAATAAAGATTTCCAATTTTCCAAAGAAGATTTTGTTCTTACGGACATAACAGAAGCACTCACTCAGCTACCAGATATTATTGGAGGCATTGGTGGAACATATAAAGATACTGATGGTACATTCAAGAAAATTCCAAGCAATTCTGTGCTCAAGTCAGGACCATAAACTGAAAAAAATCCACATAATTTGATTTCAAACAATTTTTATTGTTTTATTTATAGCAAATTCACTGTTCAGAATTTCGAAAAAATTAGCTTTTATTTTTCTTGAGAATAACTGTCGCGCTCGCCGTTTTTTAATGAGTCGTTTTGTGCTGATCTCATAACCAAAATAATTTCTGTTATTAAGAAAAATAAATTTCAAACATTTTCTTTAGAATTTGTATACATGGATACTGCTGTTTTGCTGTCTTAATAATTTTGAATTTGGTTGTAGGTTCTTTTAGCAATGTGCGGGCGGAACATAAGCATTTTTTAAGACTCAAATATATTTCATGAGAATTAAGTTCTTAATCATGAATTGTTTCAAAAAAATTATTTTTTTAAAATTTTCAAAATCAACCTTTTAATGAATAAAACTTTAAAGTTGCTATTTTCTTCAATGTTGAATAACGTCAATGACGAGTTGCCGACTCTCTAGAGTGGCCGCGGTCGACTCTCTTAGAGTGGCCGACTTTCTTAGGCACCCATTCCCGAAATCGAAATAATCTCCGTAAAATTTCCTACAAAATGGCTTCCTCGATTTTTTCAGATTTTAAGCCCTTCCCAGAAATTCTTCAGACCGCGGCCACTCTAATCGGCCACTAACGTTACGTCATATTCACATTTCCGAAATTTACAAAATGCCGATATTATTTGTCAAAAAATTTTTCTACAATTTAATCTACTATTTTTTTTAATTTCAATTTGCCGTCAAAATAGCGATTCTAAGATAATTTCAAACTTTTTCTTTGATTTAATTCCTGAAAAAGTTATCTACTTATGTGAATTTCCAGTGGCTCTCGAAAGATCTGAAATATCGAATAAACAAATGCTCGGCCAATTCTGGGACAGAAAAGTCGGCTTCTATAGAACTGGTAAAAAATGGATGTCCAAGTTTTAGAGTTTAAAATGAAAGTAAAATAATTACTTTTCCAAAATTCTGACCATCAAAAGGTGGGCCAGTGTTCTTTAAACACAAATGCTTTTTTGTTAGCATGATTTGAAGAGCTTCACATTAAAATACATTGTAATAGCCTCTTCTTGACCTTCGTAGACAGTTATATCCGTTTAATTAGTCTTTTAACGATGCAACAAATAAATCAATCGGCTGAAATTGGGTTTTCAGCCTTAAAATCAATGATAGTTTTGAAAAAATGAAAAACGAACATTTTGTTCCGAATTTTTGGGAGATCAAGAACAAATCTTTAAAAATTATAAAAGACCGATAACAGCATAAATACGCTAGATTATAATCGGTTTGTGAGTGTTCTGTCTCAAACTTGAAAAAAATTTAAACTCTAAAAAAGATTTGGTTGGGTGACAGTTACAAAAAAATACGATGGCGTTTCATTTCCCATCTTCAGCTTTATAAAAGATGGAGTTCCTCAAAATAATTTTCATCTGGTTTGTGAATTACTCATCTGTGGAGTTGAATCTGATGCTTTATGTCAAAATGACATCATATGCGACAAAAATGAAGCCGAGGGAGCACTATTAAAAAAAATAATTGCAAACAATTAATTGAATAAACAAAATCGAGCAGTTTTATATGTTCAAATTTTCTAGAAAACTCAAAATTGGTCAACTTGAAGGACATATTTATATTTAGCTAAAAACAGAAATGAGAGATTTTAAGTGACATTGTATATCCCTTTAACACCTTTTTGATGATTTGAGAGATGTAGGTTGGGAGAGCCAATCCTAAC
>SCLH01001821.1:30516-43743 GCA_004367855.1 Oikopleura vanhoeffeni | reverse complement strand
CTGACTCAAAGAGGACTCACGCAAATATAATTATGTTTTGTGTTTTCGAGCGGTTTAAGTCAAATTGTATTAATGCCAATCAGTTTGGAAGTCAAATTTTTCAGACTAGTTTTGTATAAACATGGTGATCTCAAAATAAAATGTCTTAGCGGTTAAAAATTCTACATGACACTTCGTGAAGTCGAAAAAAGACAATCTCTGTACAAAAGGTTACGATGATGATGACGTCGGTTAACAACATTTTAAAATTTTTTTCTCTGAAATTTCTTCATGATAATTTTTCTTCTCGGGCTTATTTAACAGAAATTCATATTTGCTATCAAAATTGCAAAATAAAACAAATAATTTAAAAAATTATAACACATATTTATGGACCATTAGAATGACGGAACATTTTCCTTTTTAAAAATCTTATTTTCATGCTTACTTGAGATTGTAGTTTCTCTGTGTGACCTAACTATTTTTCAAACCATAAAAAGAATAGTTTCAATTGGCCTGAAAGGAGCTCCAAAGGTCAAAGCAATGGTTCAAAGTTACAGAAGATTTGATGAAATTCCAGATGATCAATGTTGTAGTGCAGGGATTTGACAATTTTATAAATATAAAAACTTATTCTTTAATTTCAATTTAATTTGTGTAATTCATTATGCAATTTTCGATTATTGCGCATTATCAAGCATCTGAAATAAGAATGTTTTACAGTTATTTTCTATACAAAAAATATCGTGTCTTGAAATATTTTCCAAACGTATATCTCAAAAACAAAATTAGTTCCAATATTATTACGGGGTCCTCGATTATTTTTGCCAACTATTTTAGCCATCATTTTATAATTATTCGGCTTTTCAAAATACGATATCATTCGATTGAGTGTTAGATAGCTCAACTGAGCACAATTATTCAATAAAATTAAATTTAAAAATGGTCCAAATTAGAACCATGTTTTCAAATTTTGTTTAACAGAACTGATAATTAAACAACTTCAGTAATCCTCATAAACACTGAAATTGGTCCGATTAAACCAATGTATTTATTTTTTACGAGATATTTTGTAGTTTGAGCTATCTCAGATCGGATGTGTCGTTTCAAAAAGCCGGAATTATATAGCAATTTTGGCAAAATGTGCAAAATTACGATTAATCTATCAATAGTATTAAATAGTATTAATATTAATTTCCTCTGTAAATTTTTAATGCTTTTACGATATCGTTTTCATAAAATTGTAATTCAAATCATCTTCAGCAAGATAATCGTCGGAGTCAGATTTAAGCTTCTCTGTTTTCATTATCTTGATAAAAAACAAAATCCTCGAGATCAGTTTGAGTCAAATAAGCCATGTTTTCATAATTTTACTTTTATTGTTTTCAAATGGTGTTTTTTAAATGATCAAAAATCAAAATATAAATACATTGAATTTAAACGCCACCTTATTGTATTATAACTCATAAAAATGAATCAGCTGAGTATGACAGGACGCTTGAATTATTTAGATATCCCGCTGACGTAATCATTTCCCACAGCCGTGTTTTTTGTTTAACCTTAAGGTTTTGTGATTGGAGTTCCGGACAGCTTTAATCAAGGCATTTGAAAATATTTTTTATATACTCAAAAATAATTATTTTTTCAAACATTTTCCAAGCCGCGTGTATCAAGGTGTGAAAAGTTGAGCCTAAGAGAAAACGGAGAGAGTATTTGAAATTGGGAAAGGCAGGACTAGAAAGCCAAGGTTTGCAATTAGTTAGTTGAGCGTTAAAAATATTTATGAAAATGTTTCTGATTTTTCATGGTAACCATAAACTAAAAATGTCTTTTTTGGCGCTCTTTTTTCCTAACTTTTTAAGATCATATTTTTTAAATTCTATCCAATTATTACAACATTTTGGCCTTTGGCTTTTAACTTGCAGTCTTAATGAGAGAATTATTCGGATGTGTAGTATCACAATATAAAAGCGCTCAAAGTCGGACCGAAAAAATCGGCTTTGGAGCCCCACGATTTATTCGATTTGGAGCTTCCAAGGGTTAAAAGTGCAAAAAAATGACCAGAGGACCCCGTGATCAATATTCTTCATTTTGAGATTAGTGAACATTTTGAAGCTAAAAAGCGACGATTTAATGTTTTGTGGAAAAGATTTAGACTGGAACCTCGATACAAGTCAGGAATGGGCGACATGGTACTTTTACGCTTACAAAAATAGATTGGAAAAAAATTTAATTTTGCTTGAACGCTTTTATTCCAAAATAAAATGTTCCATTTTAAAATTGATAGATAATTTTCGTGGTCTCAAATAAATTAAACCGCCCAGGAAATGTTATTATAAATACCAAACAATCTGAATTTTCAAAAACCATTTCGAAAGGAAAGCAAACATTTCCCGGAAAAGCCAATTCTTTCAATACTTTAACCGTGACAAAAAAAATTCGTTGAAAAAACGAAAATCTTTATTAAAAAAAAGTGTGCGTCGAACGAAAAATTATGAATGCTGACTGGAGACGGATCGATCGATAATTATTCTTGATACTTGAAGTGAGCACGTCCTTTAAAGAAATTTCCAAGCACAAAATCCCCTCAAAAAGGCGGAAATCTTTCTAATAAAAACAGAAAAAATTCTGTGAATGAGAAAGATTAGTATGAAATGAGCCAAATTTACAAGATCTCAAAATTATGTGAAAGTTAAAACGCTGGAAAAAAAACCGCTATTCTAGAAAAAATGAAGAAGAGACTACAAAAATATTCAGAGTTACCTGATCACTCCAGACAGTTCACCATTAACGTGCCAGAAAAGAAGATTTAAAAAATGCAATAAAAATAGGTGGGTTGTTCTTGACAAATGATGTTAAATATATCCAGTCAAAACTATGTTATAATTAAAAATCTATGTGTATGAACAATTTCCAGAATACAATGTCACCAAGATTTTCCTGATAATTGAAAAACTAATGAGAAAAAATATGTTTCAGTCAAAGAGTTTAATAGAAATCAAAAGGAATTCTCTTTGGAAAATGATAATCAAAATCTGATCACGATGTATTGTAATGCGAAGTAACTGACTCCTCAAGAAAGTCGAAACGATAGTACAAAAAAAGGTGTATTTTTTTGGGACGCAACTGGAATGATATAGAATTTGAAAGCGACATTCCGACGGCTATTTACAAATGATAAGTTCTCGTTCATTTAGAAGATAGTCATCTGATAACAGAGACATGAAAAATCAAGAATATCGAAAAATGGGACTTGAGCAATCTTCAGTGTGGATGTATTTACATTTTTGGTCAAGCAAAAGTCACGTTTTATGCTCAAAATTTTGGCTCTTGATATTACTTTAAAAGGCCCCTCTCTTCCAGGAAGTTTAAGGCTATCTTTAAAAGAGTGTGATTATCCACACTTATATTCTTTTTGCTATGAAAAATGCGTAGAAGACAATAAAAAATTTAATGTCGAAAAATTTGTATTTCAATTTAACTGGTGGTTTCGGCCGGAGATATTTTACATGTCTTGTTAGAAACCAAGAAATTCAGGCCTACTCATCTTTTAAAACAAAACTATGGCATTTACAAAAATCGTCGAAAATTAGTCGACCAAAAATTTATACTCCCTACAGTCACCAAAAATAAACTTGAGGAAAATATCGATTCTGCTATCATGCCAAAAAGAAAAAAATCAAAAACGCGTAAAAGTGTTATTTTGGAAACTGATGTGCAAACTTTAGGTAATTCTACAGGAAATTCAAATGAAAAACAAAATATTCTTCAAAAAAATTTGATAAATAGTAACCTGGAGAAAAAAGAGATCGAACGAGCCGATGACGAATTGTCGAACACACGTACACCTAACCGCAAATCGAAACCAAGAAAAAGCGTTGTTCTTGAGTCTCATATCAAAATTACAGACGCCGAAAAAAATTATTTGAAAAAACAAGAAAATGGTTCTGAGAGTCATGAAAATATGAATAATCTCGCGGATGATTTTGGACCAACCGTAGATTTGGTCGAAATTGAAGGTGGTTTTGATAAAGCTGAAAATCTCAGTTTAGCTGCAAGTATGTTTCAAAGCGAGGTTTACATTTTTGCTCAATAATTTAAATAAAAATGACGATATTTTGATGTGAAATGTATGTAGGCGAAACTTAGCAGTTTGAGTATAATACAGGGGAAGGTTCCATATCGCCGGCCAAATATTGCCGAATTTGACGATATCAAAACTACTTGAACTAAAATATCTCCAGTGCCCATACAGCCGAAAGGCAAAAAACTTTCGGCCTTCCCTGTATATTTGGCCTCCCCCTTTATGAAATTGTAAAACTTTTCACATTATGACGTCATTTCGAACGCCCACGCGTTTAAAAATTTTGAACGAAAACATTTATTTCTCTCCTCATATCACCGAACGTGCCCAATATTGGCGATATAATATTGGCCCCTTCTGAATAAAATTAACGAAAGGTTTCGTTCATCTATTTTTTCATTGAACTCAGTTGGTTAATTAAAATATAAATTATTCTAAAATTTGTATTTTCGTGAGCGAAATTTTTTTATTATTCAAAGCAAAATCTTGGAAAAAAAAGTCTACAAAAAATATATACTCCTACGAAGTATGCCAACTAAATCTTTGGAAAAAGAAACGTCTGATCTTGAAGTTGAGCCTGAAGAAGTGGAACTTTCTATTGACGAAATGATCAAAAAATATCATAAATCTGAGAGGGCAAATAAAACCAAGCCAATTTTGAAGAAAAAACGGAAGAAATCTGTGGTTTCGGTTCCAGAATTACCAAAATCAGAATTAGAGGTCAATAATTCTAGAGAAAAAATACCTTTAGAAAATAAAATCAGCTCTGATGAATTTACTCCACCGAACAAACCACGACGAAGAAAATCGGTTATAATAGATGAAATTCCTGCAGAAAATCTTGCAAAACTTGAAGAAATTTCTATAGGCGGGATATCTTTTTTGATCCAAGAACCTGATCAAGATCTTGAAAATTTTAAATCTACTGAAAATGCCGATTTTCAAAATTCATTGGTGTCCGAGGATTTAGAAATAAAATCAACTAAAATTTACGAATCAAACGAAAATGAAAACGCAAAAACTGATTCAGTTATAATAAAGAAAAAACGAATTAAAAAGCCGGAAAATATTAATGAAATTTCTGTCGGAGTCAACGTAAACACTGTTTCTGTAGAGGAAAATATTACTCCGAAAAGAAAATCTAAGCGAAGAAAAAAAGTTATTTTAGAAACCGATGTTCAAAGTTTGGACGAGTCGGTTATTGAAAAAAATGAAGAGAGACAAATAATAATAGATGAAAAAAAAGTCACAAAAAAAGTCACAAAAAAAGTCAAAAAATCACCCAAGAAGTTAGAACAAGAAAATTTTCCAAACTTGCCTCACGATGATGATAATCCAGAAATTGAAATTTTGGTTCAAAACACTGAATTATTGAATTATTCATCGAAAACTTTAAATATTGAAATTACAAAAACTTTGGAAAATAAAGTTTGGGATTGCAAAATTTCAACGGCAAAATTTTTTTCTTAGCATTTTCGTGATTATGTTTTAATTGTAGCCCATAAAAAAATTCCACGTTCAGTACAAATTTTTTTTTATTTGGTGCAACTTAAACAAAGGCAATTTTAAAGAGTTTTGCTGCATTTTTGAGCAGTAGCTGACAATTTTTATTTTTTCGTACTCAATTTCAAGTAACTGAAGTTCAGTTACTGAACCTTATATTTTTTCACGGGCTACAATTTGAATATATACTTAAAAAATGTTAAGCAACGAAAAGTGTTACCGTTCCCACCTTGCACTAAAGGGTGAAGCCAGTTTCGCGCCCATACGCCCTCTCGTGTGCATTCTTAACCTATGTTTGCTTATACAGGCATCGGAAACTGCACCCACCGAGGTTTTAGTGATTTTGTAAGAGCGATGCGGCAACCTTGATATTATTATGAGTACTATCCATTAGTTTTTAAGAGGTTGGTCGTCGCATTTGAAGGCTTTTTGGATGGCCCAATCAATGAATTTTTCTAAAACTTTACTAGACGACCTATCAACGTTATGTTTGGTCAATTATAGCCATAAATCATTGTTGTTCCTTAAAAAACCAGGGAGGAGATACATTTTAAAAAAATAATTCCGTGATTTTTGAAAGCACGTTTCTGATTGGACGAGCCATCCGTCACTTTGAATTATTTTTAGAATGCAAGATGTTTGTTTCAACATATCAAAGATAAATGATATTTTGTTTAACGTCTTTAACGTTTGGGGCAATTGACCATTGAAAACCCCGCCAATTGGCCATTAAAATGCGACGACCACTCCCTTAAAACACAATGTTTCGACTCAATAATCGTTATAAGTGATAATTGTGATAAAGTCATAGCCAATAAGTAAAGTCGATCTGATTTTGTCTGGTTCACTTATTGATGCTTATTGACTATAACAAAAATTAACAAACTAGAATGAGGCCGCAGTAACTATCCCTTATAAAAGTTAAACCAAAAGATATATTTGATGAAATAATTCTGAGTACCGATTCCGAAGATTCCGATGTCGAAGCTTTTCAAATTTCAATTACAGATGAAGATAAAACCATAATGACGGATGATTCTGATATCGCTCCAAAAAAAATCAAAAAACGTCTTCTCAAGCCAATAATCTTAGAAAATTTAAATGTTGAAAATAATAAATTAAGCAAAGAAATTGCAAGTTTGACCCCGGATACTGAGAGAGTTACATCGGATACAAATGATAACAGATTACCAGTACCAAAGCCTAAACCACGGCAGTTGCGAAAATTGATAAATGAAGAAGGAAAACCTTCAAAAATCACTGAAAATAAATTCAAAACCAGTACCAAAGTAGAAGTAGATACGTTGAATGATAGGCTTTGGGTTGAAATTATTAATTGTCAAAAATGAGGAAAATACAGTTTAAAAATGAATCAGATTTGATATTATCTCAATCATGAACGTCGATATCAATAAAAAACGGAAAAAAAATATTGAACAGAATTTATAGAAAAATGATTAATTCTAAAAATTAAAAATCGGATGTTTTACCGGTGATAATACCGGTTATTGGTTTAAATCACCGGTTTCACATTGGCTTAAAGTCGCTTAATTAAGGTTAGTTAATACTTTTTTCGTGTTTTCCTGCAAATTTGACATCAGTAGTGACCGTGAGAGCTCTGGAAACCTCTGGGAAACATTTAAAAACTATTTGAAATCTGCCGCCTACGCATTTTATATCCAAAACACCCAATTTTTTTCTTCAAACATTATATTTTTCAAAATTTTTTTCATATAGCAAGTTTTTTTGTTAGTACGGTCGTTATCATGAAAAATCGAAAAAATGATTTAATTATTATGAAAATTGAAATAAGTGCTGAAAATGAGGGTTTTTGAAACTCACTGTCGGACCACTAGATGGCTGAAATTTTTATCAACGGTTTTAGTTAAGTCTTTAGCGTTCCCGCTGCGCACCCTATATTTATTATTATTTTTCAACCTGACATCAGTGCAGATAATGGCTTTTTGCAATCAACACCAATTGACTACGGACGAAGACATTCACTCATTTCACAAAAATCTGCAGAAAGTTTTATATTTGATTCTGACCATAAGCAACCTGAAAAACGGCTTTCAGGAATACATGCAGCAGATTTGTTTGATGGCATGATTTCCAGTTCTGAGTCTGACGATTCCATAGAAGGAAAATTTACTATAAACACAGATGAGGAGGACAGAAGGATTTGATTGTTTAAAAATATAATATTAATTTCCCAAGATTCAAAAATGGTCAAAAAGTTTTCTCCATCAAAAATATTTTCCAACCCCTAAAATTATATTAATCTGAATTGGTTGACAAAAAATTGATACAGGAGGGATAAAAGTTGAAAAAAGTGAATTGGGGAAATTCAATCATGAGAATGACATCATTTAGGACGCACAAAAAGTAATTTGAAACATAAATCTCAAAACTTTTTGGCGATTTTGGCAAATCCGGCGATATTGGCACATTCGGCGATATTGGCACAAGAAGTATTTTTGCTGAAAATCGTGAAATTGCATAGGTTTGTTTCGGCGGTTTCGGCAAATTCGGCGATATCGGGAGTCCCGATTCGGGACCTCCTGTTATCAAATAAGCCAAGAATTAAATAAAAAATATTAGCCTTGAATATTATGGTTTTCGAGTTATGTCTGTAACAAGAATTACGTGGTTTAAATTTCAACATTTTCATATTTTACAATTGACCCAAAATTTATTAATCGAATGAAAAGTCCTGTCACATTTGATGGTACGAATTCATTCTTGAGATTGGAGGAGCAAATTAAAAGAGAAGAATTAAAAGAGGAAAACGAGCCTGTGGAGAAAACCGTAGAGATATCAACAGAAAATGAAGAAGTTTTGACAGCAGAAGATGATATGGAAGAGTAAGTACAGTACTTACGTTTTATAATTTTACATTGATCAGTTAAGCGAGAGCTGTTCGCTAAAAAGATTCGGTTTAAATATTATATAATATATCGATAACGGAATCTCTTGGAACATTTAAGCTAGGTTTTTAACCAAAATTTTAATAATCCGGCTTCGAAAACGACTTATCCCATAATGATTAATTTAACTTCTTAGATAGCCCAAAATGATCCTTATCGGACCAATTTTTTTCTGATAAGATAACTGATATTGTTTAATCATCAGTTTTCGTTACACAAATTAGAAAATATGGTCTTATTCGAACCATTTTTTATAGTTTAGTTTTTTTTTAATGGTTGTGCTCAATTTAACCTATCTAAGAACTCAATCGGATGAGTCGTTTCCAAAGCCGAATTATATAAATTTTAGCTGAAAATCTAGCTTAATTATTCCAGGAGGTTCCATAATCGATATCGAAATACCTTATTCAGCCAAAGCATTTTGATCGGTCGAAGTCTTGTGGTCATGGGCGGGTCTCACTATTAGACGCCAAAGTAGTGAATTTCAGTGATTGTCAAATTCCTAAAATTTTACAGTTAATATCCGATAATTTATTTCATTTTTAGTGACGAGTCTGCAAATTTAATAAATACGATGCAAAGTTACCAATTCAAAAGCAGATTGAGACATATTTCAGGAAAATTACTATAAGGACATAAAATGCTGATAAGATAAACCGTTGCATTGTCAACCAACAGTATTTTTTCGGTTATTATTATTATATTTATTATTTGCAGCCATGGTTAGACCGTCTACAATATTTAACCGTTTTCCGTAGAAGAAAGAGAAACTCCTAATTGGTATTGTACATTCTTGAAAGAAACCAAAATATTTAATGATGAATCATTTTAAAGGGGTACCCCTCGTGGGAAATGCCGTTTTCATGATTTTTGAGGGCAAATATCTGGGAAACAATACATTGTTAAACCTTATTGTTAAGCCTAGTAGATTTATCCAATCTTAATCTCATCTCAAACCATAATTGAGGATCACTGATTGCTCGCCCAATCAGGAACGAGCTTCAAAGTAGAGTCATATTTTGTAGCAAAAAGCCTATTTTTCCGATTTTATGAACCACGAGAAATGCTTGCATGTCTGTTACTATCGTTTTTGAAAAAATCGAAATAAATTCGCTCTAAAAAATACAAAACACGATTTTTTGAGCTGATTTTAAGAGGCTTGCGAAAAAGCCTATTTCTCCATGGATTTTTTAGTCAAAATTTTGAAACATATATATAAATAAACAGCTCATGACCTCACTGAGGGCTGTATTTTGATGATTTTTTCTTTTCCGAAACAGTACTTCTAATTCCTCAAAATCCATAATTTTTGATTAAAATGCTTAAAATTAAGACAAGATATTTTCAAAATGATCAAAAAGTGCTTTCCTAAGGCTGTATTTAGTTAAAAAATACCACTGTGACTTTTTAAAATTGAATGATGTGGCGAGGACTCAACTTACCAACTTTTTTCAACTCAAATTTTGAAAGTTAAAATATTTTTTTTTCAATTTATCGAAAATTATATATTGAAATTAAGTTCCCAAAATTATAGTTCGATTAAAATTTTATGAATCGGATGAACCGTTTTTGTGCTGTTTGTGTGAAAATTGTACCTTCCTGAAAGGGTATTATGCGGCATAATTTATGCCTCGGGGGAACTTTTTTTTCTATGCCTCGGTGGGTTAAGAAAACTTTATCTCGAAATTTTAAATAACTTCAATTTTTTTAATGTGAAAACAAATTTGAACTTTTCTCTGCTCAGTGAGCAGTGCTCCCCAATTGTTGAAAAACTAGATTACGAATCTTTGTAGTCTTGAAACTTACAATTTTAGTTGCTATGCAAAGTTTTATGCGGGTTCTAAGCTTGCTAAGTATAAGTTATTTCATTTCCAGGTTATGGCGTACAATTTATTTGTTTGACGTCATGTGATAATATTTTGAAACCCGGTTTGGCAAAAAACGGTAGTTACATGGGTTCAAATTATCGATATTTTACACCTACACTAGCTTGAATTGACACAATAGTAATTTTCATAAAGAATGCTCTGAGGAAAGTTACTCCCGAGACAGAAGTTCAACTAATTTGTCAATAGGAGACACAATCAAAGAAATTGCAACAGAAGTTCCTGAAATCCTAGTAGCCCAAGTTTCACCTAAAAGTTTGAAAAAAGTTCCTTTTGTAAAAAAGCGAATTAAAAAATCAGGCCATCTTGCAAGTAAATCACCTTCTAAATTGG
Organism: Oikopleura vanhoeffeni; assembly: GCA_004367855.1. NCBI lineage: Eukaryota > Metazoa > Chordata > Appendicularia > Copelata > Oikopleuridae > Oikopleura > Oikopleura vanhoeffeni. The sequence goes on along the minus strand of SCLH01001821.1, from coordinate 33,031 downwards.
TAAGGAAGTCAAATGAACCCGAAAAACTGGAAGTTGAGCCTCAAATTAGACCAAAGAAACGAATACCAGAAATCCAACAATCGAAATCAGAAACGGAAATAATGGTTACTGAAGTCTCAGAAAAACCTCCTAACATGCGTATTTCTAGAGCAGCATCAAATGATAAACCCGCCGAAAAAACAGACTATTCTGAAAATAAACTTGACGAGCTGGCTGTAAATTTAGTTTCAATTGCTTTGCAAAATGTTAAAAAATTGATTATTTCGGACTTTCAAGAGATTTTAGCTGAACTTGCTGCTGAAGAAACAGACGAAGGTGAGTTTTCAGTTTTCAAATGATTTTTGACCGATTTAATGGTGATTTCAGGATTTGAAGACCTCGAAGATTTCAACCCAGCAGAATTCTACTATGGACCGAAGGAAAGAAATTCAGAATTCTTCGTCGATAATTTTGAAGTTGATATCATCTCGATGAAATCAAATCATATCGATTATTCGCCAGAAAGTTTTGCCCCACTGACAATCAGAAATGTTGAAAGTCTTGACGATGGTTTGTTTTTTTCATTTTTTATATTTCGAAAAAAATTTCAAAGTAACTGAAACTCCAAAAATTAAGATACGAAGCAAACTTTATTATTTAATTTTAGTTTTGGTCGAGCTTAAAAACAAGCAAAAAACTCATTTCTCGAGTTCTCCGCTAAAAACAATTATGATTTATTAAACTTGACACTTAATTGGTTAAAGGCACTTTGATGCCTATTAACATTGCGACCGCTACCCCTTTAATTAAAATTTGTTTCAAAAACGGCTCGGCCGGATTTAAGTCTCACATAAGATCATCGTATCAATAAAATAAAAATTTAAAACCGGATGTGTGATAACCGAGAAAAATGGTCTCTAGTTTTGGTCAAAAATGGCTCATTTTCGGATTTTGAACTAGCCGTCTGCGGGATGAAAGACTACCAACATTGTAATTTTTTTGGCCGAATTAGTCTAATAAAAATTGAAAGAAAAATGCACAGTACCTCTTTAAGCTAGTAGATCAAAGTTTATTTGAATATATTGTATTTTGTATCAAAAATGTGCTATATTAACTTGAAATCTATTCTAATTTAGGTTATTCTACAATGAACTATTCCGATTTGTGCTTGCTAAATGATGATTTCAAATCCTTATTTTCCTGGGAAAAAACTGCGAAAAAACAAATTGAAGCTCAAGATATAAAAACTAAATTAGACAGCGATGACTGGGATCACGAAAAACTAGGTAAGTATGAAATTGAATTGAAAGGGCATCTACAGTCAGGTAGGAACTTAATAATTCTTAACATCAGCCAGAAACTATGTAAAAAACTGAGGAAAATAGTTTGAAAAATTACATAATACTTTTTTGAAATCGTGATTTTTCATGAAGTTTTGAATTTATTTTCAATTTTCCTTGTTTTTTAAAAAATGAAAGTAGTTCATGTTCTTGTGCCGTTATTAAAAAACGAATATCTTTCGTGGAAACTACTGGATGAGTCAACTGTTTTGTAGTGCTTTAGCTGGACTTGCTCTCTGGTCCAACCAGAAAGAGGGATAATTTGCAAACCATACAAAACAGATGACTCAACCAATACCACGAGCTTTTCAAAACTGAAATTAAGCCCCTCACACTATCTGAAGGCAAAAAAAATTTCGGGGGCCAAAACGGCGCAGAAATAACATCGTCAAAGACCTACAATTCAAGTTAAATTAACCCTAAATTTGTGTTATTTATGCACTTGTTTGTGAGAATCGGCGAAAATGAGAGAATGTTTAATTTTCTTATTCACATTTGATGACTTTTTATAAACTTTTTTAACAAATTGTTTGTATAGAACATTTTTCTGCATATCGATCACAGCGGCCATAAGAACATTCCAACCACGATTAATTCTCAGCTTAAAAAATGAAGGCAGCGAAGAGGCAATATTTGAATTTTGATCGGCCACATGGACAATTTAACCAAACTGGTATTTTAGATCGGCCACGAGGACAATTTAATCAAATTGATATTTAAAGGCGGCCATTTTATTTTGAGGAAAGAAAAGATTATTAAAATAAAAATATTTAATAAACTTTTATAAATTATCACTTTATTCTTTATTTATTGTCTATTGTTTCAGAATTTACGAGTTTTGTTCGATTTTATTGAACATGACTGCGTTCCATTTTGACAGTAAGGAGCTGCTTTGCAGTCAAAGCAAAGTCGTGTTTGGTGGAATTTACTCATTCTTAAGTAACAGTTTTTGCTTGCACAAACATTCAATGATCGGTTCTTGCATAGAGGAAACCCACAGTTTTTTTAGTCGGTTCAGAGTCATCATTTTGTCCAAAATGAAAAAAAATAAAAGTACCAGATGTACCTGGTCTTTCGATATCAGTTTCCTCAGAAACATTCATTTTAATCTCGAATGAGAGAGGGACAGTCAACGCGTGTTTTATATTAAGTTCAGAATAAAGTCTCATGATGTTTCCAAGAATATCTCGAAAATC
>SCLH01001821.1:3954-19758 GCA_004367855.1 Oikopleura vanhoeffeni | reverse complement strand
CCCATGACGTCATTTCCAATTCCTACGCGTTTTTCATTTTTGAACGAAATTTTTTTTCTGTTTCCATGTTGCCGAAAGTGCCCAATATTGCCGAATGTGCCAATATTGCCGATTTTTTTCTCAAAAAACTTTCGGCAATATTGGGGCAACCCCAGGGATCGGATTTTTTCAAAATTTGACCAGGTCGGGTCGATTTTTTTTCTGAAATTTTACGGGTCGAACGCCGACGCGAGTACTTTTTCGTCAGGTCGGAGGTCGCGTCGAAGGTCGGGAGAATTTTGTTCATGGGAAGTTTAAAGGGGAGTGGGTTCGAGTTGAAAGGGAAATTGGAAATCTCTGCGATGCGCGGTTTTCGTGCTAGTGCCATCTCTAGAATTTAACACATTTTCAAAAAAATTACTCTCGCTGTCTAACCAGCCATTATTTTGTGTTAAAAATAAAACTGAATTAATTTCAATTATTTATTGCACCTAATTAACCGATACCCTTTTCCGAACGGAACTCCATCTCAAAAACGCTTAGACGATTTGAAATAAGAAATTTCAAAACTCAAAAATGGGTATCGATGTTTTTAACCTNGCCGACCCGAGTACTTTTTCGTCAGGTCGGAGGTCGGGTCGCGTCGAAGGTCGGGAGAATTTTCTTCATGGGAAGTTTAAAGGGGAGTGGGTTCGAGTTGAAAGGGAAATTGGAAATCTCTGCGATGCGCGGTTTTCGTGCTAGTGCAATCTCTAGAATTTAACACATTTTCAAAAAAATTACTCTCGCTGTCTAACCAGCCATTATTTTGTGTTAAAAATAAAACTGAATTAATTTCAATTATTTATTGCACCTAATTAACCGATACCCTTTTCCGAACGGAACTCCATCTCAAAAACGCTTACTATCTCTATAGCGGGTGTTCGAATCCCACTGATGTTGTCTAAGTGATTGTCTTAGTCATTGCTTGAGTGATTACACATCGATAAAATTTAGCGGTTCCATTATCAAGACCCTTGCCTATAATCATATTCAAGATAATCACTAAGGCAACATTAGTGGGATTCGAACACGCGCTATAGAGATAGTAAGCGTTTTTGAGATGGAGTTCCGTTCGGAAAAGGATACTTGATATTTTTCGCCTGGGCGTAATTTATGACTCATAATTTATGACCCACAATTTCAAAAATATCGTATGTGCCACTTCCGAGCTATCTAAGCGTTCTATCCGTCTCTATCTAAAAACGAGCCTAGGACTTTGAGACTCCAAAAATTTTGTGCATTTTTGAAGAAATCAACCGATTTGGTTTTAAAAAAACATGTATGTTTAACACTCCACCTGCTCGTAATAAAGGATTGCTTCGGAGATTCTTGAAAATTTTTATATCTCTGCTACCATCAAGTGGTCGTGTGATAGTACGATTCTTTTTGTAGGGGTTTTTTATATAAAAATTCAATTTATTATTAGTCAATTTAACATACTTAAATTTATATATTCTAGAGATTTGCTTCAAATTTCCACGAACTAACTCAGTACGAGTACCAGACTAGAAAAAGGGGGGGGGTTATAATTTGAAAGTCAACTTTATAAATTCTGAAAACAATTTTCATTTTTTGAAAAGAATTTACAAATTTTAGATATAATTTATATTTTGGAAACGAAATTTCTTTTCGGCAACAATTTGCAACTTTATTTTCTATAAAATTTTAATCAAAATTAATACATTTTTGCTTGATTTCAATATTTTTTAATTATTTTTATCAATTTTTTAAATTTCTGATATCACTTTTATCAATTACTTTACAGTATAGTCTATACTCATCGTGGAAACTGTTTGTATTAGTGCGTAGGTTTAACTTATTAATTACAAAAAATTGAGAAAGTTCACCGCTGAAACCGGCTTCCCCGATTAGTTTTGTACAAACTTTTTGAAACAATGTTGATAAGAATTAGGTTTATTTTCGATTTATTGTTCATATTTACTAAATATTATCATTAAAATTTATTAAAGAACATTCGAAACTTCTATTTAAAATTCAGTTTTTTCTCCCCTTTACTTCCCGGGGAACGTTTCCTTCCCCTTTTCTTTCCTTCCTTATTCCTAGTCTGCTCAGTACAACAGTTCTAAGTCAAATATGCAAAGGAATTGTCTGAGGTTTTGAACCATCAGTTTTAATTTACATGATGAGAGTCGGTGTTTAGTGTACCCATTTGGGTACGCTAAGCACGCCCGTGCTTTCCGTACCCAAATAGACCTAAATAAAAAATAATAATGCAGACCACCTAAGCAAAGTATAGTAAGGACAAAAAAATCGATTGGCCAATTTGGGTACGGAAAGCACGACTCCCATGATGATACCTTGATCTCTATTTTTTCCACAAATGACAATCAAAGTCGAAAATGACGAAATATTATTACCTTGATCGCACCTTGATCGCACCTTAAGGGGGTCGGTGCATTTTGACAGATTTGCACTTTTTCAATTTATTTTGTCTTGATCGGAAACTTTTTGCCAGTTCATAATTTTCAAATAAAAAGTTTTTCACACGTAAGTTGCCACTTTTGAGGTCACTTTTTGTATCTTATTTTTTCAGATCGATTATTTTTACTTTATAAATCGTCTTTTGAAAAAACACTCAAAAAACGAGCGTTTGCTATCAAAGGTGTCTAAATTACATTAAAATTTCTTTTTAATTGATTATAAGTTTCAAAAAATGGTCTCGACCACCATCGACAATTTATATAATTTAATTTTATATTATTTCTACGTCAAAATCAAAAATTAAAATTTCCGAAAAAAGACGAAAAAAAAACGAAATGTTAGCACAAAGAAATATTTATTTTCATGAGTTTAATTTGTGAAATTTTACGTGGTGGATGGGTTGGCTTACTAATTAAGCAAGTCTCTGTGAAATATTTTTTTTTTAATTTTTGATAAAAGAGGGCTTAACTAGATTTCGCTCAAACCGTATTTTCATTCAAAAAAGTATGATTCCGAGTATAAACAAGAGCGAAGAAACAAAACGAGGACATATTTGAATTAAGTTGAAGTATCTATTCTTCATATTTCCAGCTAATAATCCTAAAAAAATAAGTTTAAAAATTTTGAACCATAAATGAGGAAAATTTTCAAAATATTTCCAAATAGTTTCGACNGAAGAGAAAGTTGGCTTACGTCAACCCGATATTTTGACGTTTTAGTGGCCAAATTGACACAAACGTTATTTTTGAACATAATTTTGAGAAAAATACTTAATAAAAATCGAAAAAACGCAAAATTTTCGAAAATTTTTTTGTTTTCATTTGAGTTGTTTTATTCGTTCAAAACATAAACAATTGATTTGGTGCATTTTTATGACATAATAACTGCAGAAAATGTAGGAGCAGGGATACCCTTAACCTCAGAAAGCGACCCTGAAATGTTTTTTAGTTTGAAATGAATATCTTAAAAAATCTGCACTAGTCACCTTCAGTAGGTGACCTACTAACATTTCTAGATAAAATTTATTGTATAGAAAGTTCAGTTTTTCTTTGCGGTATAAGTTATTTCGTACAATCAACTCGGGGCGCAGCGACGTTTGTCGCAAAATATCAGTCATCTTCTCCTATCGTTTTGAAGACACAGCCAATCGGAGACGCACATTCTGTCCACGCTTGTAGCGGTGCCCCTCGAGTTGATTGTATAAGTTATACGTTGAAACTTGAGGTATGCGCAAACCGTAAAAATCAAATTTGAAAACTGCCAATAATACCGGTTAAAATCGTTTTTGGCGGTTTAATGTCCTTTCAAAAAATTTCAAATATGAAAAAAAAATGAATTATATTGATAACCATGTTACAGCTAAGCTGTATTTTTATTTTCAATTTTTGTAAGAAATACACTTTTTCAGAAAAACAAGATTTACATTTTTTAACACCGAATGGAAACTTTCAAACCTTTTTATGCCAAACTTTTTTATGTGCCTACAGTTTATCTTATGATATATTATTCTCAATAAATAGTGAAAATTTCCTCAAAAACAAGCTAAATTAAATTAAATAAATTAAAACCATAAATGTCACGATTGTTTTGCCAATAACAACAACTTGCAATGCTGTTTATAAAATCTCCCTGTGTTTTTCATTAAGTTGACTTTATAAATTCTCTGTCATTTCAGTTTTTAATTATAAGCTAAACTTCTAAACTTTACAAATTTAATGATGGAAATTATACAAACAAATGAAAAAAACTTTTGCGAAACGAAAATAATTATACCAAGGAAGTCATTCAAACAAATAGTGAAATAAAAAAATGGCCCGGCAGGACTCGCCGGGAAGCACTCATTTTAAGATGTTAAAACGAGACTAAAAACCATAATATTAAGTACTCCAATCACATCAATCATAACAATTTTAGATAAGATGAAAAATTTCAAATTTGGTTGCAAATATAATACTTTATTGAAAATAACCGGTAATACAGAAATCACTCAGTAAATACATATGATATGTAACATATCACATACTGCTTTCAGTATATGTGGTTTCAATGAGATTAAAAGTCGAGACCTAAAGATATATCATTTGGAACTAAACGATCCCTTCACCTGGCAGAAACCCTATTACGGGTTATTATTAATAAAAAATAATTCATTAAAAACAATCAAAAATTCTCCACTTATTTGGCCCTTTTTTCTCAGTCAAATCCAGAGGTGACAGCCTGAAACACGCAAAAGTTGTCCACGCTGATTGACAAAATAGGCATCGCGAATTAAGAAGACAAAAATATGAATCAAATCAAGCCAAACGAATATAATTTTTTACTTTTACAAAATTTTAAATCAAAAGACTAATCCACTGTTTTTTACCTGAAATGGAAATAAAATTTAATTTCTAGTGACCAAGTTGCTCCAAAATCAACAAAAGAAAATGTTTCCGAAATACCCATCGCAAAATATGACAGCGGACTGATAGCCGACTATACTTCCTCTCTGTCCTACGCAGGTTCCGATTATGAAAAAGCAGCAAATTTCATTGTAATTGTCAAAAATCTTCCGAGTGAAAAAATCCAAAATTATGAAAATGTGATGGATAATTTGTTACAGTTTTATATTGAAACAATTCAAACCATGGCGGAATCTGATTATAATATCATGTTTATCACTGGAGCTTCAAAAATGGAGAATTTACCCAAGGTGAATTAACCCTCAAGAAAAAAGTCGCGATAAAATGTACATTTTTGGTCGACATTTTTAAAATTCTTATCTTTTTCTATTTAATTTTGATATTATTTTTTTCATTTTTGCATTGACAGTGGTTGGTTTATAGACTTTAAATTATAGTGTAGAAATTAAACATAACTTTGTATTGTTCTGATAATGTTGGCACAAAAGGTTTCGTCATAATCAACATATTCTAGTCAGTTCTATGAGCATATATGGCGTAGTGGTTAGCGCGACTCGATCATGATTCTGTTTACCTGGGTTCGACTCCCGGAATTCTCAGACATTTTTCTATGTTATCTTCCCAACAATAATCAATTTTTCATTGCACACGTTAAATCAAATTGTTAAACTTTATCAGCCTACGCATTTTGATAGCAAAATATAGGAGACAAAAATTGGACCAATTATGCATATCTTGATATACGCGATATATATTTTCCAAATATTTTAATTATTATTAAGAATAAATGTTTGAAAAAATATTAAAAACGACCTGCAAAATGTCAATGACGTGAAAAATTCCTATTTTATTATTCTGGGATAAAAATGAAAACTATTTACACACAAAAATAATATATCCAGTAAATACAAATTAAATTGAATCATTAACCTGTGTGTAAGTCCTGAAAAGTGAGTTTTTTAATCATCATTTGATTAATAATAAATATAAAAAAAGAAAAGAGTTTTAACTTGGGCCCCACAGTATTTCTGAACACTCTACATCTCAGACCAGGTGCATCGAGCAACCACTTAGTAATCCATACAAAATTTAATTCTGCTACTGTATATAGTGCTAATCTCAAGAACGCATCTTTAAATTTGAAAAAATATCTCATTGAAAAACCAATTTTACTCTCTTAACTTCTCAGCCTTGACAATCTGAAAATCCTAGTACTCGACACACACAAAATCCTACAAACACCCGAAAGCAGCGTCCGTTAAAAACTTAGGACCCATAAGTTAATAAATCTCCGTTTGTACTGCTCCTCACAGGGTTTAAAAGTGACAAAAACACTGAAGTTATTGATGTGGTTTGAGTACCACCAAGACTTTAATTTAAGTAGCAGCGATGTGGCAGATTGGAGTCAATTTAACTTACGAAAATAATTAGTTGTTTTATTTTTTTGTGCTTTTAATCGTTAGTTGAACCAAAAAATGTGTATCAGCTCATGAAAACATTTTTTATCTATGTTAAGAAACTTTTGATTCGAACTATTTGATTCGTAAATAATTTTAAAATAAATTCAAAGCATTAAAAAATTTACGCGTTTTTTTTTGTCATAATTTTTTCAGATTTTGTTTTTGAAATTTATGTAATAAAAGAAAAAAATATCCCACTTTAACTTTTTTTATGCATATCTACATATTTTCTGACTGCTGTTTGAAAAATCATAAAATGTTTATTTGTCATTTTTTGTCGACTTATATAAAAATATTATGAAAATTTTTAGCAAATCAAGTCCAAAAATTTTAATTAATGGTTTTTGAAATCTCTATAAAAATCAGGCCGAATAACTTGTGAAATTTTCTGGTACCTATTTGATTTCCATTTTCAACCGATGAAAGGTCAAGCGAGTATCGTTTCTGAACTACTTATAAAATTTACAACACTTGCTTGTGACACCGGTTTGTGCCATTTGGCACGCAATTTAATAAAATTTTATTTTTGCAAATAAATTGCAATAAAATTTTAGGTGTTATAAGCATCATTTCTTTCAAAAGTCAAGACATTTTTTAATTTTTAAACGCAATTGAAGGTCAATTTTTATTCCTAAAAAACTGTTTTTCGCCATTTGTCTGGAAGAAAAAACTTTCATATTGAGGAAATTTTTTCATGTGGATAAGGATTCACCCAATAATTAGCGGATAACACCCGAAAATGTCTGAAGTTTATAAATATTGCCTTAAAAACATTCTTACATCGGGTTTGGTTGGAAATGGAGTTCCAATGAAAAGTGTTTTTTAATATTTTTGCAGATAGTTAGCTATGTTAAAAAATTAAAAATATGAATGTTTGCAAGAATGGACACTTTTATTGAAGATAGAAAAAAAAAAAAATTTCACATTTTTTTCTTTCATATATATCACTCAGAAAAAATGTACCAATCTGCCATATCGCTGCTACCCCCTTAAACGAATGTAATAAGACATTGCATATCTGCACACGTAAACTTTCGTAATCTTGGTTTTATAAAGCTGGCTTTATCCGATCAACTTGCAATTGATATGCTTAAAATTCTTTCTTTCTGTGCTTTTTGAGATAAAGCTACATTTGGCAAATCCAACTTTTTAAATTTGACATGATGGTTTGAACTTAAAAGAATTTATTTTTAGAAATTGAAAAATTTGCGTCACATTTATATTTTGAACTTGTTATAAAAATGAAAAAAAAATGAATAATTATCAAATATTTTTAGTGCTCCGATGAAAGCAAAAGTTATTAAATGTTCAAAAGTAAAATCGCTGGAAAAATACAATTTATCCTCTGAAATTCCGCTGCCCGATGATATAATTGCGTTTGATAAAAGAATCAAATAATATTCTGTAATAAACAAAATGTAAAATTTATTCCAAGCCGGCATCTTTATTTTCGTCATACGGTATGACTCCTACGGGTAAATAAGAGTTTGGATCTCATTTTTGACTTAAATTTAACGAAGAATCGTCACAGACTATTTTCGTAAAACACATTAAGGGGGTTGCGGTCGTAACAATGTACTCCACTTTATCAGATTACAAAACTGCTTCGAAACTTTTGGGAATAGCCATTTAATAGATCCATCCTTAATCTTCAAAAATAATCAATCAGAATTATGTTTGGTCGACCCGGGTGACCACTATGCAGCGAATTCCAGAACACCTACACTAACTCACCCTTTATGGAAACCCCCTGTGATTGAAACCCATTACTATGTAATGGAAACCCATAACTCTTAAATGTAAACCCATTACGGTTTATGGAAACCATTTTTGAAAAACAAGGCATGTTTGAGTAAAACAAACTCTGTTTATGGTGTTTAATTTGCTCAAAACTCTTCTAAAAAGTTTGACGATTTTGGTTGCCTTATAATTTATTCCTGAACATGGAATTTAAAAAATCTAAATTTTTTTTTCAATTTTTCGGCTGAAAACAACTTTTTCAATTAAGGAACAGATTGTGTAGTTTCCATTTTGTCAATAAAAAATACATAACTTTTTCTTTTATATTGACTTCAAAACCCCAAGTGTTAATTAAATGCAGCTTTTATTAAAAAACCCCAAGTGTTAATTATATGCAGCTTTTATTAAAAAATCGGAAATGAAATTCTTCTGATCTCCCGCTTCTTTGATACCCCCTTAATGAGCTAAATGTGCCACCGGGCGAAAGTATCGCTTGTCCTTAAGTGTAGTAGCGGTGTACGGTAGCAGGTGTGGTAAGCGGCGGTTGAAATGACAAATGCTGGCGTTTTGGGACGACCCGGTAAGTTAGTGTATTCAAAAATTTTAAAGTTACTTCTCCTGCTAGAGCTCGCATACGATTAAACTCAAACTTGGCATGAACGACGGGAACACTTATGCTCGTAATATGTTAGTTTTAAATTTTTGTATTTCAGACTAGTATTTTCTCGAACTACGAAGACCGCCTAATTTCAAGATTATGCTCTTCAAAGTACTACGCAAAAAGTGCCCGGGCGATTTTAGCGTCTCACTTCGATATCGATTTAGCGCCCACGCACACTGGCCCAATCCGATCAGCGGGCGTTTTTTGCGTCTCAAACTATTTGAATCATATAGTACTTCTTCTAAGTTACATTTCATAATGCAGTATAAATTTCGGTGTGACTAACTCTTCCATGAAAGTTGTTTGCATGCTAAATGATCTGGTCAAACTTTCAGTTCAATTTCAGATATATGTGATGATGGTGGTGTTGACTTCAAAGTCTGGAGTCCAGACCTTAGCATACATCAATCAGCAATCGTTGTACATTATCAGCTGTTGATATTCATTATTTTGTAAATACGAGATCAGTCCGGGCGTTTATAAACCAAGAGCTCTGTTTCCCTTTTTCAATGGCAAACCATTTTTATTTGCATTATTTTACCGCCCAGCCAAAAAATGACCATCAGTTTACATTAGAAACAACCACAAAGCGGTATTTCGCACTCATGACAAAAAATAATATCCTTCAAAAAAATTTCATGGTTGGGACTCTGGAACCTGTAATTTTGATACTAAATAATATAATATTGCCCTTTATTGCCCTCTCCCAAAGATTTGGTCCCTCGAAAACACGGGGGGGGGGTGAGAAAACAACGCGGTTTGCAAAAACGACTTAGCCGATTAGGTTCTTAGATAGCTCAAACTGTGCACAAATATCTAGAGAATAATACAAAATAAAATTGGTCCGAATCAGACCATTGTTTGAAACAATTTGTTTTTATTTTTTTCTTAGACCTTTGTTTCTATTTTTTAACACAAACTAATAATTAAACAATTTCAGTAATCTCAAAAAACAAATTAAAGACATTGGTCGTATTAAAAACAATTTTTCTTATGTTATATGTAATAGATAATTGTGCTCAGTTTGAGCAATCTAAATCTTAATCGGATAACTCGTTTCAATGCCGCGTCGTTTTCTCACCCCGTGTTTTTGAGGACCAAATCTTTGGGAGAAGGCAAAAAGGGATAGAGCGGTCAAGTACGACTCATTCGAAAAATCTACTTTAATTCTGTTTTTTGTCTTGTTAGGCAGAAATCGGTTTCTGATTACCTTCAAATTGATCTGAGAGTGAACATTCCCACTTCAAAAAATGATTATTTGAAAGTCATTACATAAGAGGATGGTCACGCAAATTGGCCAAAAACACCTAGTATTGGTAGTCGGTTGACGCTGAATGTTTAAAACAAAGAAAAATAGCAAAACTAGCAGAATATAAAAATATTTGAGTCAAGTGGCGTTCTGAATTTAAAAAAGTTAATTTATTTTTCTACTCGAAAAATATTTGTATTTGAAAATTGTTTCCTCGGGGAGTGTAAAACGCAACGGTGCGAGCAAAAACGGTGCCAACAGGTTAGGACGAGAAATACTACTTACTTTTTATTAAGGTTTTCCACTTTCAATAAATTAAACCATGGATGTGTGTTTTTGCTAGAAAAATTTCAAATTATTTTTAAATTATGCTCATTATGCTGAACAATGTTAGACAGTCAAAATAAATATTTTATTTTTACCTGTCTAATCAGTTTTGTGTTCAATTATTACGCACTGTTAAACCACGGTTTAAACCGCGGTTGTATACATTGATTTGACGGTTATTAGGAAAGCTTGAAATTTTACCGGCAAGATCGAGAACAAAAACAAAAAAAAATAAAAATGAATTCGCAAGTAAAATATCTTGCATTAGGATTGTTGGTTTATTTCCAAGTATTATTTTTGCATTCAATTTGGATAAATACTATTAATCAAGTCCAGAAGAATAAATACATTCATTTTGAGCAGAGATTAGTGAATTTAGAATCGAAAGTCAAGAACAAAACAGATGAAATCAAGGGCGTTATGAAATGATTAATTTTATCATTAAATCGAGATTTTCCTTTTTCGAAATGAATTGGAATATTTTTCAGACAAATAAGTGAAATTTAAAAAAAATTAATTAAAATATGCTACTTTTTTAGTCAAAGTTGTTATTTAATTTGGCTTTTGAAAACGACTAATCCGAAGTTTTAAGATAGCTCAAACTAAGCACAAATATACAGCCTGAGTTTTCTCGTTTACTGCGTTTCTTTTATTCGGACGGGTAGACATCAAAACACGGGATTGAGTCAAAATTGAGTCATCTATTATCTCAAATCGAGGTNGAGAAAACTCAGGCTGTATATTGAACAATAAAATAGGAAAAAAGTTGGTTCGAATTGGACCATTTGTTGGTTTATTTTCAGAGATTATTGAAATTGTTTTTTATCAGTTTTTATTGAAAAATGGGAAACTATATTCTGATTCGGACCATTTTTTGTTAATTTAATCGTTTCTCAATATTTTGGCTCAGTTTGAGCCATCTAAGAACTCCATCGGATAAATCGTTTTCAAAAGCCGAATTAAATGAAAATTCTGGCTGAAAAAGTGGCATAAAAGTCGAAGCAAGTACCATTAATTATCGTCCATAATATATATGGACAAGATTAAATGGAATAATTTAATATTTGCATCTACTTTAAAATTTCATTCTTTTCATATCGCTTCATTTGACAGCAAAATTGAGAATTGAAAGTGACGATTGTGAGCGTCATCTGGAAGGCCCCCTCAAAGTGACGTTTGACAGTGAACCGCCAACTTTCTATCAATTACAAGAAATTCACAAACGAAATAAAAATGAGCCATTCAAACCAACAAATTGCAATGTACCAAAAGGAAAGGATAATTTGAAAAAAATTGTGAATTTTATACAAAAACAATTTCTCTAAAATAATATAAAAAAATTTATCGTGAAAAGGACACAGTGTTGCAATTATTGTGCCGTTTCGAGATACATCAAAGACACAATTTCGAACTGAGCAACTGCGGTACCTTCTGCATTACATGATACCAATTTTTAAACGACAAAAGCTGTTGTTTCAACTTTACATTATAAATCAAAAAGTTGGAGATCCATTTAATCGGGCGAAATTGCTGAATATTGGATACCTAGAAAACGGATGGAATTTTCTATTACATGTTCATTTTGAGTCGGCTCTTTTAGTGCAAATATTTTTAGTACAACTGTTTTTAATTAAACAAAAGTAAGTACATTATAAGGAGGGAACTGAAAATAATCGTCCTAATTTTCATTTCTAAAAAGTCAATTTTTGACTTAACTTTCTAGAATTGAGGAGCTTTCAAACGTGCATGAAAATAATTGATACATTTACTGTCGAATTATTTAAAAAATTATCATCGACCAAGTGAACACTCAAACTTTTTGCTCAACATTATTTACGTGCGTTTTTTTGGGAATTACATTTCACTTACCTAATTTCAGTACTTACTGTATATACACCATGTAACGTTTTTTTTTCTTTTTCCAATTTGCATAAATTGCTATTCGCTAATGAGAACGATCAAATTTGGCAAAAACCTACGTCTTTTTCATATTAAACCAATCAAAACGGCGGAATTCAGATTTATGCGATTTAGAAAAAAGAAGGGAAAAACGTTACACCCTGTACTTGCAGTATTCTTGCAAAAAAATCTCAAATCTCTCCGAAACATACTTGTATTTGAGGCTTATCTACAGAAAAAAATAACAGACGTTTCTTCCATTACGGTATAGTTGAATCTTCTTCGGAAAGTATAATATTGAATCAATGCCTTAACAAAATCAATGTTGTTGAGTCTTTAGTTCTCACGTTCATTGGCCAACGAATCACGCTTCACTTCAGGCTTAATACCTTATATGTTTTCATCGTTCCAATAATATATTTTTATTTAAATTTGGAATTTTTTTTAATCATTATGAAAAACCATAATGAAAAACCATACATAACCATACATTTGCAATTTGATAATCTGGCTTTACAGAGCCGAAATGGCGGCTGGGCCATCTTTAACTACGGTTTTACCCGAGTTAACTTTTACTACAACACAAATATATTTACAATTCACTCAGAGAGTCCCGCTTTTAGCGTGAAAGAATTACGCGTCTCTGATTGGCTTTCAAAGCTTGCCCTTTCAACATTATATGAATAGATGACGAATATTTTGCGTGGAAATTCGGTGCCTTCTGAGTGAACTGTAGTAAACAAAGCTCTAGAAAAGGTACTCAAACGCTTTAGCAAAATTTCACTACAAATTTCACGTTCGGTTACATTGTACTACCATATCTAGTGGTAGAATGACCATATCTAGATTTTGCTTCATGTATTACTGTTTAGTTAATTCCATCCGATCCTAAGAAGCCGTAAAAGATAAGCAGTTTGATTGCTTTGTTTTTCACGACGTGGATTTGATTCTAGAAGACGATAGATGCCTTTATCATTGTCAGGTAACCAAATTCCGCAATATTGAAACACAAATTTTGGGCCATTTTTGCTTCTCTGAAATGAAAGAATATTATTAGCCTGACATTTTGGACGCCACATTTGGGCTAACTATTTTATATATAATTCAAATTTATATCACTTGGATGGTAAAAATTATATGTTGATGAATAATTCATAACTTTTTATAAAATTATTTACTACACATAGCCTTTTCCAACCTAAGTGGATCTTGAAAATAAGGGTTATCTCTATAGCACGTGTTCGAATCCCACTAATGTTGTTGTAGTGATTGTCTTGGGTATGATAATAGGCAAGGCTGCTTGATATCGGGAGCGCCAAAGTTGATTGGTGCGTAATCACTAAGGCAATCACTTAGACAACATCAGTCGGATTCGAACACGCGCTATAGAGATAATACTCATTTTCAAGATCCACTTAGGTTGGATAAAGGATATAAAGTAACTTATATTTTGAAAATAATATGCCCTTTTATCAAACTTTACAATTTTAATCCTCGTCATTTTTGGACCTCAGGAAAGTTTTAGAAATTTTTAAACTTTCTCTTGCGCTTATTTCGGAAATTTTTGTTAAAAATACACTCTAGCATAGTTATTTAATCGAATTGATTTCAAAATTTTTGGTTCTTAGCTCAAAAAACTGACGTCAAAATCTCTAATTAAATTTAATTAGTTCTCAATTGTATATTTTCTGTATATTTCAGACCTCGCCACAACATTATTCAGTTGCGATCGATAAATTTCATTATAGACTTCCGTATAGAAAAATATTTGGTGGAATAACTCAATTTAACAAACCAGATTTTGAACGAATCAATGGATATAGCCAGGTTTTTAAAATTTGCGTCATTTTGATTTAGAAATACTTTCTAAAATAAACTTGATATTTTTCCTTCAGTATTTAGTTCATTTCATAAATCAAACCCAAAAAAATTGTAGTTCTGAGTATTCATTTTTTCTCACGATTACCACGTGACTTTTTGTCAAAATTGCAGTTTTGAAAAAATAGTGCAAATGCTCAACTTTTTATACTTTTTGATCGATTTTACAGTCAAAAATCATGAAAATTGACAAAAAGTTATGAACAAATTGAGCCTAAAATTGTCGACGCTTTTTGAGCAACAGTCGAAATTCGGACAAAGCAAAGCTGTTCGGAAAACGTGAAAAATTTAAAGATCTTTATATTCCTGAAATGGTGGAAAGACAAGTCGGGGCTCGAACCCGGGGTTCCGTCATCATAATTTCAATGTTTCAACCAACTTGACCAAGGTTCCCTTAACGACATTTCGAATCAGATATTTAGCATTTACATCGTACTGTCCCCTGAAAGTGTCAACTAAAAAATGTTCAAACTAAAAGTTTTTCTGCTTATTCTGTATGGATTACCCGCCCTCAGAGTACTAATCCTTAATATTTGAATGATACAAACAACGCAAGATATTAGCACTCAATCAAAACCCTTGATTGCGGAATAGGCCGATTTCATTGGTCAGATTACGAAAGGATCAACCAATCAAATGCTCAGATTTCGCATTTTTCAAATATTTAGGATTTGTACTCTGAGGGCGGGTGATCCGTAAGACTATTACCAAAATCTGCTTATTCATAAATTTCTGATGTTTCAAATTGCTACGTTTTTTTCTCTTCTCATACTTAATTTTTCATTTAATAATTATGGTGCCTGGGAATTCCAAAACGAATATGAAATTAGAATGTAACAAGGTACGCACTCCTCGAGGCAAGGACCAAAATTCAATATTTTGAATGAAAAAGATCATAAAAGATCCGGACATAACCGCAATTTTGACTTTTCAAAGTACTAATGCTAATTTTTCACATTCGTATGCAGGTTTGACCATGAAACATATCCCTGCAAAACTTCCTCCGGATTTAACAATCTTCTGAAAAAACGTTCCGATTTGTGTAAACTACAGGGTGAGTTTTCATTTTTTTTATCAGCTGTTAGACAGCCAAGTGATGATAAACCGAGGTATTTAAAAATACTCCAAAACCAAACAAGCCAGAAGATAACCAGGGCAATTGACATTAAGAAGAAATGTGTATTTGTAATATTCCTTGTTTATGTAGCTGGCCTAGCGGCTACCAACTTGTCAGCTACCTACATTATCATTAGTGTAAACGGGGATATGTTTCATGGTCAAACCTGCAAACGAATGTGAAAAAATTAACATTGGTACTTTGAAAAGTCAAAATTGCGGTTAAGGGGGTAGGTGTCGCTTTTTGGTACCTTTCAATCACGCCTCAAAACAGTTCTAGGGCAGTTGTAGAAAATCTGAGGATACTCGTTTGTAGATCTAGCCTTCGTCTAACTATTACACATCTCAAATCAACCTTGTTACATCACACCACCAGGTGGTGAGTCTATTCTGAGCACTAAACGTTTTTTTAAATCTATCTTCTTTTAGACCCACATACAAAGCGTCTCAAATTTACACAAGTAGCGGATAAATAAGAAACAAAAAATGTGGTCGGAAGGTTTTTCCAATTTTGACACTTTTTTTTTTCTATAAAAAAATAAACGAACTTCTAAACTTAATAAGAAAGTATTAGATGGACAACTAATATAAAAAAAAAAGATAATAACT
>SCLH01001820.1:92759-122442 GCA_004367855.1 Oikopleura vanhoeffeni | reverse complement strand
AATATTTTTAGTCTCTGTGTTCTGAAACACGCTCGTGCAGGTGGGGGTTAACCGAAAATATGAATATTCAGGCTGTCAGGGTGAAAATTGAAAGTTTCTCCAGTTACATTTTCAAATTTTCTACATATCATTATTTTGTCATCCAAGTTCATTTATTGCTTGCATAAAATGAGACTTGCAAATTTGAATTGATTTCAAAATGATAATTATGTTTAAAATTGTGGACTTATCAAAAGTTGAAATGGATAGGCGGCGTTTTTTTTTAGCAATACCATCGAGGGAGAGTCAGTTGCGTCGAATGTTTTCAGAGATGGCTCAAAAAACGCCGCCATAGAAAATCAGGAAGGTTTGAAAATATTTTTTATCGAAATTGTTTATGAATCTTTCATGTTTGATATGGTTGTAGGGTCTGAGTAGATTTTATGATTCAAAAATATAGAAACTTGATTCAGAATAAATTTTCAATGTACTTTTTGTGAAAATTCAAATTTTTCTGCTTGTTTTCAAGTTAATCGACAACTGAGATTTCAGAAATGGTATCACTGTAATTTATATATTGTTTTGTTCGAGATATAATAATACTATATCATAAAATTAACAATTTTTTTGAAATTACTCTGCGAAAAGTTTTTGTTAAACTATTTTTTGTATTTCTGTGCATTCTGATGATGGTAATAAACCAAAACTAGTCAAAAAATTTGTTAATTTTATGAAATGTAATTTATATGATATTAAAAATTTAACCGGATTCGCGGAATAGCAAAATTGTTCAAAAATTGTGAGGTTTATTTAAGAATTATTTTTTAGTTTGCATGGTTCTCCAAATACGCTGTTCAACGTTAAAAAAAATCCAAAAAAAATTTATTAATTCATCTTCAGGTTTTGTGTGAAAAATGAAAACTTTTTTGAAGTATAATTGTTGCAAGTATTTCGACATTTCAATTTAGCGCAGGCCTCGAAATTGCTGAATTATTTGACCAGCTTTTTTTTGACAGTAAAAAATACAATTTTTACAAACAATTTTTTATGGCCGAATTCAACTAATTAGAGTCTTGTATTTATGAAGTTATTCAACATGTTTTTAACACTTACATCTATTTCCATTCGTATCCATAAATTTCTTGTCCCTGAACAATTTCTGCATTCTCCAACTCCCCAGTGCTGTCATATGGTCATCGAAATATTCTTTATAATCGGAAAAATCAAACCCTTTAATAACCAAATTTTTTCTAGTTTTCATCATGATCTTATAAAGTTTATTCGCCAAATCTATCCTAAACTTTGATGCTTCTTCTGTTGGAATTAATAAATGTTTTATTTTAAATGTTCGTAGCGAATTTTCTCGGAGGGTTTCGTAGGATTCGGTGTTTTTACTGGAATCTGGTTTTGCGCTAAGCATAAATTCTTCCCATTCGTCAGAATCTTGTCCATGGGCGTTTTTTAAATGTTCTAACATTTTTAAAGCAGAATCATTTTTGGCATCAATTTTTGATTTGCCGGTGCCCTAAAAATTCAAATAACAGAAAAGTATGTTCAAGGGTGTCGGTGCGTAGGGGCAAATTCGCCCCTTTTAATTTTTTTCTCTGATGATAAACTTTTTTCTCTTTCGGAATTGTAAAATGAAAATCTCTTAATTAAGGTCAAATTTATTATTTATTTAGATTTGGCACCAGTTCGATGCAACTACCGAATTCAATATGTTTTATTTGTTTAAATACGATTTCTACGCCAAAAACAAAATATCAGAAGATCGAAAAAAACATTTTTATAGAATGAATGAAATAAATCAAATTCGGTGGTTGCGACGGCTTAACAATTTAGATCAAGAAATGCTAAAAATTTCAAAATATTTTTAAAAATTAATTGTCAAATTTAAAAAAAAACTTTGTAAAAATTGAAAATTTTTAATCAATTTTGAGTTATTTTGACCCTCAAATCGTTGAAACCCTTATAATTGTAGTTTTTTATTACAATAACATACAATACATATCAATTATTCTTTTATATTTACCATTTTCGAAAATTCTCCAAATTCACAATTACAAACAAAATAATCAGTAAATATCGGTTTTCCTATCATCTCTTTTTTTGCATAGTCTTTCAGTGTTTTTCTGTAATCCCCATTTTTCCTCAAAATTACATTCATCGAATTTTCTTCATCATTGCTTTCAATAATGCTTCTGACAATCATTTCAGCAGAATTTTCTCTAGCTTCCTTTTTTGTCAAACCAGTGGCCTAAAATTTTCATATGTTACTTTAAAAATTGTAGGGTCTTTATTTTGCACCGGGCTATTTGAGAAGTACAGCACGTCACATTTGTGCTCCCATTCTCAGTTTTTGATCAAGCTAACCTCCGCAAATCAAAACGTTAAATTTGGGCAAACTCATACCTGTTTTTAAATTTAAACGTTTTGATTGGCGGAGGTGAGCTTCAGCAAAACTAAGAAAAGGAACAAACATGGGACATTCTGTAGATAAATTTGTTCGTATTTTTTAAGGAAAATTACGAACAAATGGTATTTACTAGTACAAAAAAAGCTGGATGTTGTTAGGTCTGCGTAAGGGTCTGTATATCTTTTGATCAAAAAATACAGAAATTCAATTTTAACTTTTTTGGGTCACAAAAATAAAGTTTGCGAACAGTCAATTTCAAAGTTTTCATCTTGTTCAAAAAGTACATATTTTAATATTTTTACAATTTGTATTTCAACTTTTTTTCAAATTTATATAAATTTATTGACAATTTTTACGAAACTTTTTATGCAATTTTAAAATCGTACAAAAATACCAATTTCATTCAAAAGATACCACCGCCGAAAATATCCCTGAATTTTCACTCACAATAACGGTTTCTTCTCCAAAAATACACTCTGTTCTAATAATGTCGTCAGCTTTATATCTTGGGTCAATAAAAAATTGATCAGCAAAATTTCCCAAAATTTCATAACTGAAAGTATGATCAAATTCTGGAAAATTGATTTCTGTTTTGATTTCTATTCTTTCCATTTTATTTGCTATTTTTGTCGGTTTTTTCGTCTGATTACTTTGTTTTTTAGTAAGGGCATAAAGTCTCTCGTTCTTACGTCGATCTAGTTCGGTTTCCATTTTGGCAAATTCGTCCATTTCGTCGAAATCTTCATCATACTAAAAATTTATTATATTTCTCACTCGTGATAAGGGTAGTTTTCATAAAATGGTAAGCTATAACAACTCGTACTGTGGTTTTCTTCTATAAGGACAACCGACATTTTTGTTTTTAATTTTATAAAAAAAGACATTTTTTCACATTAATTTTACTAAATTTATTTTTGCGTTTAAGGGGGTGGGCGTCGTAATCTGGTACCTTTCAATCCCGCCTCAGAATAATTCTAGGGCAGTCGTGAAATTTTTGAGGATACTCGGTTATAGGTCTAGCCTTTGTCTAACGAGTACACATCTCAAACTCAAAATTGGACATCACCACTACCGAAGGTGGTCGAGTCATCTAGAACAAAATTTTTTTTTTTTTCATCGTCTTTAAACCCCACACGTACCGAAAGCGCTTAAAAATTTACACATAGTAGCCGGATACAATAGACAAAAAAGGATTTGATGTTTCGAATTTCGACCTTTATTTTCTAGAATCTCACTTGAACGATCCGAGTTTTCCAAATTTTTTTTCGACTGACTTCAACTCTAGTCTCTTTTAGACAAATTTCAGCAAAAAGCCGTTTTTGTCGCGACGAAGGTCAGATAAATATAATGCCGTCAATATGAACGTTTCCCTGAATTTTTTGATTAAGTAGAATTCAGAAAGTTGATTTTAACGTGAAACCTGGAAGAGAAAAAGTTCAAATAAAACTGTCGGCTGATCGGAAGCAAAGCTAACGAACCAAATTGGGAAGCTGAGATTCATGATCAAAAATATCTGCTTCACAGCTAATGTGCAATTTTGAACCAATCATGCGTCAAAATTCCGGATAATTAGTTTTAACATTTGTGCTCAAAAATAATCTGAAGATTTTCAGATGGATTAAGGGTGGCAAACGACTTTAAAGGCATTTAACAAATAACAAATCGAAAATAAAAAGATTTTTCCTGACAAGTCGACACCGAGAAATTTAATGGTCTTAACCAACGAAATGACCGTATCCTGCTCTACGAATTTCAAAGTTAACCGCATTTTAGCTGTGTTGCTTAACAGTAAAAACAAAATTTAAACATGTTTCTTAGAAATCAAACGTACGAGGAATTTGATGTCAAAACGAAAAGTTCTATCCTGCTCTAAGAAATTTTCGAAAAAAAGTTTAGGGTAAAAATTGGAAAATTTTTACTTCTACATTCGTATTTCCGAATTCAATTGCGAATAAAACGAAAATAAAATGTGTATTAGTTTGACAAAACGTTACTTTGTATGCCTGTGGCAAAAGTCCTAATTTGAACCAGCGGCATAGCTAAATCTCCACGAAACAAGCCACATTCACATTTTAAGTTTAAAACACAAATTTCTAATACGCTTTGAAACAGCCGTCAAACCGTTGATTTTTCTTTGAATTTGATAGGCGGTTCCCCCGGTGCGTTTTTTGCAGCCTAGATTTTTAGCTTCGTCCCGCAATCATAGAGGCCTTTTTTGGTAGTACACTCGCTCGAAATGATTCTCAATTCAGTTCGCAAAATTAAATCTCCGTTAACCAATTTTTTGCTGATTAGAAAATAAACAGGTTTAATAAGATATTGTTACAACATATCCACGCTGTGACAAAATTTTGTCAAATTCAGTTATTTCATTTTTTAGAGCATCTGTTTCATGGCTAATCAATGATATTCCGAATATGGGCTTACGTAAAATAATCAATCGAAACGTCGCAAGAACTTTGATTGCGTATCAAAAAGTAATCAACGCCTCTCATTAATATTGGGGACAAAAGTAAGACAACTAAGAATTCTTCTTAGAAACTAATATAATGTTGATCTTTTCGATTTATACAACAATTGTCGAAACAAGGTTTTTAACACAAAAATATTTCGCAAAATTACATCTGAGTAATTTAGCATGGAGTGGGCCGAAATTGGCTAATTAAGGGGTTCCCAACGCTGTAAGGCTGTTTTTGCCAAAAAATGTATTTACAGTTAAACGTTGAAGGCAGAGACTTTCCTCAGTAAAGGGCTGAAATGTACGAAAACCTCGGCTGGCAAATCAATCTGGAAGTTTTACCAAATCTCATATTACCAGTAAACTCAGAATTAAAACACCGTATTTTCGAACTTTTCGAAAAAAGATCAAGCCGCATTCAATAAAGGGACCTAGAAACTTGAAAAGTCTTGAGGTTAAGTGAAAAATGGCAAAATTAATCTATTCTTAGAGCAAATCGAAAAAAATAATTTCCATAAATCCTAGAATTTTCAAAAACTGTATTTTGCCAAGTGTCGCAGTAAAAGATTTCAGCTGCCTGAGTTTCATAACAAGTTTGAAATCTTTAATCAACCAGGATTAACATTATAATAATACTATTCTTAGACGGATTACTTAAGGTCTCTCATATATCAAGAGGCGTTGAAAGTCTGAGATCGTAAAAAAAAAACATTTTCAAAAATTTCCAAAAAAAAAAAAATTTTTTTTATTTCGTTTTAGTCCGTATTAACGTAAGTTTTTTCATGTACAATCGAAAAATAGATTCAGAATTTTACGACACGGTTAGAGTGTCTAAATCATTGATAGAGTGAAATTATATACTTTATTTACATGAAAAAAGAATTTCCCCCCCAAACAAAATGCATCAATAATACTTTGGCATTAGGTCCAAGCTGCTTTTGAAATCCCGCCGAACTATGCTACAACGCTGTTGTGTGACGAATCGATGATTACTCACATAAACTTTTAACAACAAAATATTTTTGGCCCAATTTTGACTTCTCCAGAGTTGAACACCTTAGCACTAGGGAGACTTTTTGAATATAAAAAATTATATCTTATAAACGATTTTTGGCCACTAGGCTGTTGAACCTGAAGACAAATAAATATAACTCACAATTGGCATTTCATAAAGAAAGTCGACGCAAAAGAAATTTTATATCAAGAGAGAAATAAAAATGGCTGTGAAAGGAATCTAGAGAATAATGTTCTATCTGCAGTAGGAAAGGCGAAACTCTGGACAAGTTCATAATTTTCGTTGATTATTTTATAATTTTAAAGACATTAATGACGGTTAATAGTTACATGAGGATATGACTCTAACTTTTTTATTCAATATTGCTCGAAATAAAAACATTTCTCTGCGAATTTTAATTATTTTTTTCATGTCGCTCGAAATCTTTGGGCGGCTCAACTGGAAAACAACTTCCGATCAGATAGAGCTTTGAAAATAAGTAATTTTTGAACTCGCGATTTACTCAAATTACATAGAGCCAATTAGTTCGATTTGAAAGGTAATTCTAGAAATTGACATAAATCGGCAGTCAAAAACCCGTTGGGTAACCCCTTAAAGAGCGCCACTATTCTATTAGCTCCAATTTGTCGAGCCCCAACATTGCTAAATACTCAGTATGTACAATCTTGCGAAAAATATTTAAGTGTTAAAACCCTTGTTTCGAAAATGATTGTAATAAATCGAAAGCTCAACACATTTAAATATTAGTTTACTAAAGAAAAAATTAACATATCTCAAAAAGATGTTATTTAGGGACANAATACAATTTTACGACTAGGCAGGATTTTCGGTATGGCAGAAAAATAAGTCTGAGCGCAAATTGTAATGTATTATTATAACTCTGAGACTCCTAGACTTAGTAGACATAACACGAACGTACGGGTTTCAGTTTTTGAATATTCAAGCAAAAATCTTGCTCCGAAAAAACATATTGTCGAGCTCTGATTGGCCGCAGCGATAAAAACGCACATACACCACTATCGGCAAAACTATTTTTAATTATATGGTTTCCCAAAAAAATATATCGACTTTAAAAACGCTAAACTTCAAAACTCACTTCCTAGGGCGAGTAACTTCTACTTGGGCAACGGATGCCCCATCAGCATCATCTACGGACATAAAACCTAACCCACTGTCTGGAAGTTCTACGGCACCAACCTCGCTAGGATTATTAATATCACCGGTCAAAAACCAGCGGATACTCGTCATATCGCCCAATAGTTTTTCTCTCCGTTCGCCACTTAAACAAATTGAGTCGTCCAACTCGGAACTGTCGAAATAAGTACCGAGTTCTCTCTGACGAATACTTATGGCGCGATCGATAAAAGCCGTTACACAAGAGAGTTTTCCCCCTATATACTGCTCCGACAGTATATTATCCCTGGTCAAAAACTCATGATCACCCACAAAAAATGTTTCGGGGATACAGCGTATAGTCTTCTCCTGCATCAACTCAGCCAGATGTTCCAGGGCAAGCGACCGCTGAAGAGAAGAAAAATCTCGATGCACATTATCGAATATTTCGACGAATTCGCCAATACGAGACAAATACCCCCCCATGTCCACTTTTCCAGATTTATCCATTGACAGGTCGCGTAATGCAGCCATAAACCCACAAAGACGGTACCGTTGTCCTGTCCTTACAACCATGACGGAATACTTAAAAATCCGTTAATATTTTTTTGTTAACTTATATTGCCCTATTAGGACGATAAACCCTGTAAGAAAAAATCTCATACATATAATCTTATGTAAGATTATTTAGGGACAGTTAAAAAATTAACCCCAGACCATTAAAATAAATAATTTAAAATTACCAAGGTTCGTCATAATCAAATAAAAACAATTTTGATAGCAGTCGTTTCGGAGATTAACAGTCTAAACTTTTTCGGCCTTTGCTAATTTATTATTTTGTATTTAGCACAGTATTCATGTCTATATACGTTTCTAATCTCCCACTAGTGCTCTGAAATTATTGTTCAAGTTTTCAACAATTGAAAATATAATACTGTATGAAAAATCATAAAATAAGTTCGAGTGCCAAATTAAGTACTTCGTAATAATTAATTTTCGCAAAATAAATGTTTCTTTGCAAACAGCTTTTTATTCCATGAATTAAATAAACTTTCGAGAAATTATTTGAGAAAAACTTAAATTATTTGAAAATAATTTTTTTGGTAGAACTTTTTTATCTATATTTTACGATACATAATGTTTTCTGCCGAAATAAGATTCATAACCAACGAACCAAAAATTCTAATATTTTCAAATTTCTTCGAAAATTGAAGATTTCTATGTCCTTATCACCCTTATTTAACGCAATTTTCTATAAAATTTCCTACAAAATGTTTCACTATCGCCACTTCCAATCCAGCAATTTGCTAGTTAAAAGACGTCTTAATTAATAATGAGCCGTACTACATTTATAAAGAGTACAAATTGCATGGACCATGTGAAAACGCCAAAACCCGGGTTACAAATTAAAAATTATTAAAAATCTTTTGTGACTAATTATGACGAAGAATAATAATAAATTTTTTAAATCATAAATTGGTGCTTACCTCAAGTACAACAGCTTCGACAATCACCAACAAAGGGCCGGCTAACTCTTCACCTACAGTAGGTAGGGCTTTTTTGTCGATTATACGACGAAACTCTTCAGGAAAAATCATAGCTCAATCGACAGACTCGACAAAGAACTTTACTATTCCGTGGTATCTCCAAATAATTCGTCTTCCTCAATTACCTCTCACAGTCGCCGAAAAACTCAAAATGTTTTTTCTTTTCAAAAAACCGATAACGTAGTCTCTAAAAAAAATAACTTAATATTAAAAGGGCCTAATATATCCAAAATGATAAAAAGGTCTCTCTGCGTCCTAATGGGTCTCACTATCGGGGGCGCTAAAGTATTTAATATTTTCGACTTGTTTTGAAAATTGCTATGTCAGAATAAACTCAGACTAGCACAATTCGAAAAAATACAAAACACGACAAATCTAGAATGATCAGTCGAAATTCGCAGATTTCATGACTAGTCGTGCTTTATCAACAATAAATTATTTTTAAGGGGGTAGCAGAGGCGCGATTTGAAAAATTAAAAAACATAAACTCTGCGTTACGCCAACTATACACGTTGCTATAGGTCGCTACAGTTATAGTAGCTCCAGCGAATAAAAAGTTCGAAATCAAAATAACTCATAGGATAAATTTTTTTTTTTAAAAATTTTTTTATATATTATTAACAAAGTAATTAAAATAACTGAATTTTTAAATTAAAAATTAAAAAAAAATCCCGAGTACACCACTTATCAATATCGCCTTCATTCCTAGGGTCATCTCGTCTACCAGCAAAGTCGATCAAAAAACACCTTTCAAAATAAAACCCTTTTCTCTTACTCCTTCTCCCNAAAAAATGGTAAGCGGAAAATATCGTCGCCTAAATTAACAAAGGTGGTGGACAGTTTTTGCTTAAAATTTTATAACGATTTTTGACTTTCAGAAATGGATAAATATGATTTGTGTCCATACAGTTGCTTTTTAATCAAAAAAGGTGCTTACAGCGATAGTTCCTTTACAAAAAACCACAGTTGATTTTCTGGTCAATTAAATCTAATATGGTGCTAAAACCAAGTATTTATTGTTAATCGAACAATCAAAGTCGTTAATTTCACAAAATGGTAGGAAATTTTTGAGCAAAAGTTTTTTACCCATCTTGTAGGAGTCGAAACGGTTGATATTTGTATGCGAAATTTCTTACCTTAAACATTTGTTCTTGAAATTTGATAGCTTCTGGAGTTTTAACGCTACCAGACATTAGAACATCTGGGATGTGAATCTCTGGGATATAATCAGTCAATTTGGAACTTTCCGACTTTTTCAAATGCTTTTAAACGGATTTTTATGGGTGTAATTGAAAATTAAGAAAATTGAAATCTTGATTTATAGAAAAACCCCATTGCCTTTTTAGGTGGAGGATGTGGTTCGTAAATAAATGGCATATTACTAGATTCCCAAATATCTTTATATCTCAAATAAAATTCCATTGACACTTTTGCTTTTCTCAACGTGGTTTTATCAAGAGTTCGATTTTTAATAAATTCATTTGCATAGGTTTCAAAGGAATTGTCTTTTTTCTTTTTCTAGAAAGAGTTAAAATATGAAATGATTTATCAATTTATAAAATGTACTATTAGTGTGTTGTGCGTATGAGGACAATGCGGTGTATAAATACGATTATTTTTATAAGGCCGATATATTAAAAAACTTGAAGAGAAATAAAGTATTAAAATTATATCAGGTCTTTTTAGGCTAAAACTATCGAAGACTTTGTATCTCGTTTTGTCTATAAAGGACACAATTAACTTAACTGTTTTCCGGAAGAAACAAATGGAGTTCCATTTTGTCTTCAAGGACGCATTGTTTCGCGTTAATTTTGCTAGGTTTTTACCGAATTTCCTGATTTTGTCCTTATAGGCTTAAAGATATACCCTGTTTCGCTATTTTAGACACATCCCGTTTTGTCCTAATAAACGAATAATATAAAAATCACTACAGCAGAATGCTTTTACTAGGACGAGCCGATTTCGTCCGTGTGTTATTATGACGCACACGGAAACCTTCCAGCGAAAAGGGTCGTCCTTATATTGTACAGTGCAACACTATTTGTACAATAAACCGTTGAAATTTTAAATATTTTTAATCGTGGTTTCTATTTATAAGAACAGGTTTACCTTTATCTTAAGATATTTCCAAATTGTTCTTAAGAGCACTAAAGCTAAATTACTACTGCTAAAGCAAAATTATTTTGCTCTTCGTCCAAAATTTTCTTAATTATAAACGATTTTGATGGAAATTTTTGAACGAACATGACGAAAATAACCATTTTATATGCGGCAAAAATAGTAAATTAAGAAAATTTTGGACGAAGAGCAAAATAATTTTGTTTTAGCAGTAGTAATTTACAGTATGCCTTATAACGTCACCGTGGCAAACTTTTAGATCAAAAAACTATTCCTTTTCTTCACTCATTACCTAAAGATGTATAATAAATTCGGAATGTTCTTAAAATACCATTTTTAATTAACAAATATTATACATAAAAAACTGCGTTCTAATGGCCCGTCGTAATAAAACCGCTAGAGTAGATACTGTAGTCAATAGTTGTTTTTTTAACTCATTAGCCATGAAATAAGTGTGTTGATATTTCGCATAGCTTGATAGGACGGTACGAAATGATTCAAAGTTGAACTCTCCAAATTTCTCGTGACGATATATCTTCCTTGAATAGTTTGTAAAATTTCCGGCATAATATTTTCAAGGGAGGGAAGATTATCTAGCGATTTTGGTAATAAACCAGTTTCATATTGACGAAGATCGATGACGAGATTCCCTGATGAATATTTTTCATTGAATTTTTTGGTACTTATTTCTCCGATAAACGGCATTCCCTTCGGGCGCATGCTTTTTCAAGAGATCATTCAAGCTATTTCATAGGGAGCATAGATTTTTGGTCGATACAATTTTTTGTCATTTTTTTATCTTTTTTGCTACGAAAAACCCGTAGGCGCGAAACTTTTAACCAGATGAAAAAACGTGTGCATAATTATTAAGAGTATCCTGATTCCAACATTTTCTGCGATTATTATGTCATAAAAATGCATCAAGTCAATCGTTAATGTTTTGAAAGCACAAAACAACCAAAATAAGAACAAAAAAATGGAAATTTTTGAATTTTTTCGATTTTCTTTGAGTATAAACTGAACAAGTAATAACACATAATAAGGAGTAAAAATCTCAAAATATCACCAGAAAAATTATTATAAAATGTTAAGCATTTGAATACGCCTAGGGTTGCGCCCCGGAGAACTGAAATCTCGAATAAACATGGAAGAAGTGAAAAACTGGCATGTCACAGTTACAAAGCTTAAAAATACAGTTATTGAGATCTGGGAGCCTGAAAATACGTTTTTATTATTTCTATTTTTTTATTCAAATTAAATTTTTCGATATCAAATATATAAGTTGTTCATGCAGATGATGTGTCTGGGAAAAAATTACGGAGCCCAGAAACTTTTTATTTTTTAAATTAATAACAAAAATCAACGGAAAATGTCCGTTTTCTCGAGATATCGCTTTTTTTGTGACCTGGATCAGTGAACTGTTTTCGAGATCATTCGACCGATTTCTATAGCATTTTAGACCACCTTGTAACACATAAAATATGGAAAATTTACACAATATTTACATAAAATTCAGTGTTGTGTGACTAGCCGTGATAAACAGTTCACTATAACCAGTGTTTTGAATGATTAAAAACATCAAAGATAATGTAGCAAATGTTTATTACATAACATTTTTTTCATATCTAACTTCTAAGGTAAAATGCTCATCAAGTTCGACTAGAAAGTATGGTATCCCCTAAATTTTTGAGCTCGAAAAACTCAGCCCAGAAATTATGAGAAATTTTTGGAAAAGTTTCGAGCATATAAAAAAATGCCCTTATTTTTCCATCAAATTTTTTACAGTATTTGTTTCAAACAAAGAAAAAAAACTCTTCAAAATGGCCACTTTAACTTTTCGCGCATTTGACCAACATATTTTTTATATGATATATGAAAAATCATACACATTTTTTGGGATTTTCCGGTCGAAACTATTGTAAAAATTTCGAAAATTTTCCTCATTTCTTTGTTCAAAAACTTTCAAAATTATTTTATGAATCCTTAGCTGAAAATGGGATGGCTACTTTAACTTTTATCAAATATGTCCTCGTTTTGTTTCTTCGCTCTTGTTTATACTCTGAATCATACTTTTTTGAATGAAAATACGGTTTGCGCGAAATGTACTTTAGGTCTCTTTAATCAAAAATTAAAAAAAAATATTTCACCGATGACTGCCTAATTGGTAAGCCGATCGTTCACCACGCAAATTTAATAAATTATACTCTGAAAATAAATATTTCTTTCGATGTGCTAAATTTCGTTTTTTCGTCTTTTTTTAGGAAATTTTATTTTCGATTTACGTGAATCATATGAAATTAAATTATATAAAAATTTCGATGGTGTCGAGACCTTTTTTTGACTCTAATTAATAAACAAGATAAGAAATAATGTTAGATAACCCTAAAGTACAAAAGGCGCGTTTTTAGAGTGTTTATTTTTAAAGACGATTTATAAAGTAAAAATAATCATCTGAAAAAAAAAGATTAAACAAAGTGAGCTCAAAAGTGGCAACTTACGTTTGAAATACTTTTACGAAATTATGAGGTGGCAAAAGTTTCCATGAAGACAAAACAAATTGAAAAAGTGCAAATCTGCCAAATGCACACCCCCTTAAGTTAAAACCCTCACACATAAAACGCCATTCGGGGACGCCTACCGTAGCGCTTATTACGGGGAAAATAAAACTTTTATACTCTTTAATACATTTTGACTTCATTAACCCGTCGTCGATAATGACTTTGATAAAACTTTTAACCTACGCAATCATTTCTGAGAAAAGAGAGCGTCAGAACAAAATTAATGATGGAGGAGATCCAGAATTAAATTTTCGGTCTTCAATCTACAGTGTTTTCCGAAAATCAAACCTAACCTACGCAATTTATTCGAATCACTTCTGAAAAAATAATAAGTTACTCAACCAGTCAGATCAAAATTGAAAATGAGTAGATTGGGAAAAAATTTTCTCTAAAATAGAGTATTTCAGAAGTACTGTGATTTCTGTGGTGAGGGTACAAAACGCAGGCCAAATTCAAAGCATATGCTGCACCAAATTTATGGTTAATTGTATCTGGGATATCCAAAATGACAATTAAAATGTGCCAAAGTGACCACAAGAGCCGCTAGAGAGCAAATGCAAAGTATTTGCTAGACTATTTTTGTTGGCCTAATCGGAAATTTGTATCAGGGAAGTCGAAAATGGCACTTAAAATGTCCCAAAGTGACCACAGAGCCGCTAGAGAGCAATGTAAAGCATTTGCTGGACTATTTTTCGTTAGCCTATGAGTAAATTGGTTTAGGAAAGTCGAAATGACACTTAAAATGTTTCAAAGTGACTACAGGAGCCGCTAGAGAGAAATTGAGGAAATATGAAACTTGATTTTTAGAGTAAATGATATCTGTTCGATCAAAATTGAGTTTCAAATATATCAAAATGTACACACATTTGTTCGAAGGTGAAAATCCTCACAAAATAAGTTATAATTAATTTCATATTCTCTATAATCTTCGAAGGTCGTAGAAATAAGCTCAATTAATATAAAATTACCTCAGCATTAATAGTGCTTTAGAAGAGATTTTAGTCATGCTTTATTAATAAAGTAAGATGCGGGAAACATTTTTAACAAAATAAATTTACAAATTCAATTTTAAAATTATTAAAACTCGTGCCCAGTATACACAGGATAAAACCGTCAAAAACTTGTTTGTCAGGAAAAAAATAGGGTTGGGTGAGAAGATTAGGGTTCCGTGGGACCCTAGTCTTCTTGCACCAACTCTAGTTTTTTTTTGACAAAAAGTTTGCCATGCCCCGAGTGTACACTAATTTTATGTGTACACTAATATAATGCTATCTTGAAAGTATTAGATTAGGTTAGGTAAACTCGTGTGGAGTGTACACGGTATAAACGACGCCAAACTGTTTCTTGGGAAGCTAGGGTTAGGGTTTATTTTTTAACAATAACCAAGACTTTTCCGAGAAAAGTTTTGCCATCCATGAGTGACACTTTAACAGTTATTTTCTATAACCAGCAAAATTTACGGTAAATATTTTTTTAGCTAGGTATCTTTTTAATGCAACCACTTACTCAGGATGATTACTGGAATATTTTAGAGATATTAATCAACGGTTTTTTGTATCATGTATTCAAGTAAAAAGTTTTGCCATGGCCTTAGTGCACACAATTTCTTTTAAATACAATTGTAACATGTAACAGCCCGCAGGTCCGCCGGGAGGCAATGCTTTATCAATTATGATTAAAGAGTGAAGCATTATAAAAAATCTTAGTTGAATGATTTTAAATGAAATTATTTAATTTATGATTGCATTTGACGGTTCCATGGGAATCATATTTTCTTGCATCAATCCCAGATCTTTTACATCAACAATTTTTGGCATGCCCTAAGTGTACAAATAATATATTTGACAGCCCTGGCAGGGCCCGCCCGGAGGCAAAACTATTTAAATTGTGTCGAAATAAAAAAATTTAGATCGATATATTTATGAAAAAAATATTTTTCGAAAATAACCATGTTTTTTGTTATGATGTACTCAAGTAAAAATTTTTGCCTCCCTTAGTGTACACAATTATTTTTGTAAAAAATTGTGAAATGTGACAGCCCCCGGCAGGGTCCGCCGGAGGCAATACTATTCACGAACTAGATTGTATTTCTTAAAAATCAGTATCAACATTTTTACATCAAAAGTTTTGGCATACTCTCAGTGTACTAATAATACAGAATAATCCCGGGCAGGGCCCGCCAGGAGGCAATGCTATCTTAATTATGAATAAGAGAGAAGCCTTATAAAAAATCTAAATTTATCATTTGAACAGAATTATTTTAATTTATGGAATTGCATTTCACGGTTACCATGAGAATCATATTTTCTTGCATCAATCCTTGTTTTTTTACATCAAAAAGTTGTGGCATGCCTAAGTGTACACATAATACATACAACAGCCCCCGGTAGGGCCGCCGAGATGCATTACTATTGAAAATATGTCGAATAAAAAATTTTAAATCGATTATATTTATGCAAAAAAAATTATCGAAAATTCCATGTTTGCCTCAGAAACAGGGTATTTTAAGAAGTCTTTTACCAGTGACAATGTACTTGGAAAACAAAAAAGTTTACATGTCAACATTTACTAAAGTAATGGTAACAAATGGTAAATGAAACAAAAACCTTTTCTCGATATCTCTATAATCTCAGAGTAATCATGCTTACAAGGCCTTGTAAGGGTTGGTTTCATTGAAAAAAGCTACGTTAAATATTTTTTTGAAAAACCTGCCTACAGAAAGATATATACAGATTAAATTGTTTAGCACGGAAAAAATCTATATTATATCTCTTCAAGAATTTTTTTTTAGAAAAATATGATATCGATGTAATTCAAGAGAATTTAGAACAAAAAAGTAAATTCGATAGTTTTTTTGATGATAGAAAACGACAAAACGAAACTTCTCTTTTCCAAGTTACAATTTCATAATAAGTTATTTCTAATGGTCATTTTCGGTTTCTCTGGAATCATTTTACATCCTGCCCTTTATTTTTAGGCCGAATATAGCGAGCGTTTTGCTCTCTAGCGGCTCTTGTTGGCATTCTTTCAGTTTTACGGTCATTTTCAGCTTTTCCGATTACTGATTTACTGGCACATGGCCCGCGTTTTTGCTCTCTAGCGGCTTTCGTGGTCAATCTAGAGCTTAACCTATTTCGAATTCGGATTCCTGAGGTCGATTTACCCCCATGGCGCCCTGTGCAGGCCCTATTTTCTGGCCTGCGTTTTGTACCCTTACCTTTTTTTGCCCAGGCGCTGGGCCGCATCTGGGCCGCAAAAGTACAACTTTTCTGTACAACTGCAAATTTATTTAGAACAAAATCAAAGACAAATGTTACAATTGTAAATTCATTATTTTTGAAACTTAACCCCCCTCACACACGGAGTCATTTTGAAAAACACCTATAATTAGTGACCAGAAATCGGTAAGGTTTTTCAAATGGCTCGTGTGTGAGCGGGGTTAAGTTTCAAAAATATGATATTTACAATTGATAACATTTGTCTTTGATTTGTTCTAAATTAATTGCAGTTGTACAGAAAAGGTTGTACTTTTTGCGGCCCAGATGCGGCCCAGCGCCTGGGCCAAAAAAAGCCTCGACCCAGCCCAGACCCAGCAAAATCGCCTTTATATAAGCACTATACTTTAGGTATTTGACTCATAAATGATCCCTTTCCGATTGTGATACATAACATTCAAATCATAATCCACAATTGCAATTTCTACTGGTGATTCCACGACATTATCATGTCCAAATAAATTTTTATTAATGATTCCAATAGTTTTCATTTCAAGTGCAAGAACATCTTCTAATTCTGCTTTTCTTCGATGTTGTGATTTCCAAACTACCGATGATCTTTGCCCAGTTCCAGTAGGATTATTTTCAAATTTTCTAGAAAAAATAAAATTAGCGTTTTGTTAAAGGACACGAAATATTTTTTTGAAAAAGCAGTTACTGTATAAAAATACAAAAAGTGTAATTTGACACAAATGGACCATTAGCAATGGAGGTGTCAGATGTCAAATAAAAACATTGCTAAAAATTTTCTTTCCAAAAATTTCCAGCCCAATGTGAAAACAATTTCTGGTGTAAAAATGTCTCTAAAAGCAAGTATTCGTGAGAATATATGTAAAATTCTTTGAAACCCGTTTAACCGGTCGACTCGGAAAATGCAAACAAATCCTACCGTTGGATTTCTGGTCAGGTACAGAATACAAAAACTGTTAGATAATATCTTCTCTGAGCTTAGATTTTTTCAAAAAATTATTTTTACGAAAAAAAATCTAATTTTTAATTTAAATTTTGTACATAAAATTACAAATGACGTCGTTTTTTTGTTAGTAAATGCCATAATTGTTGCATTGAATAGATTGAAAAACTAGACATATGATGAAGTTGTATGATATCTCATTCGAGAAGCTGTGTTTCAAAACTAACTAATGCACTAAAGTCTGGACCAGTACCATTAACCGGTTCACCGGATATAAACCGGATTTTCATTTTTGGTAGGTTCGAAACTCGATGAGCCCAAAAATTTTTTCTGGAAATTAGCCGTAAAGTTAATTTTTATGTTTTTTCATTCTTTATATCATGATTGTCTACACATTTACTGCTTGAATTATATTTTTGATAAATTCCTGGAGAAAAAAAACAAGTTTATATTTTTTTCTCAATTTTATACTGAAAAATGCTATAAATAGATCTCGCGGTTCCGGTGAACGCGGTTAATGGTACAGGTCCATTAGTTAGTCTGAAACACTAGCTTCGAATGAGCTATCATACAACATTATCCTATGTCTAGTTTTTCAATCTATTCAATGCAACAATTATGCATTACTAAAAAAAACGGCGTCAATGTAATTACCTGTATCGAAAGGTGAATTTTTCAGCATTATTTGAAATTTTCTTTTTTGCTCCATGTTGTAATAAAGCTTCCGCAACATCCCTTTTACCACTAGCGACGGAAAAGTGTAAGGCAGTATTCCCAGCAAAGTTTTGAAGATTTACATCTAAAAAATAATTAATACGAAAATCAACCCTTCAAAATATTTTCGGCACTTTTAATTATATTTTACCTGCTCCCTTTTTTACGATTAAATTCACAAAATTTGCATCCTGTGCATGCATCAGCGCCGTTTGCCCAGTTTGCAGACATCTATAATTCATATCAATAAACGAATGAGTTTTCACGATCAAATCAAATTCTTCAAAATTTCCTTCTTTTACAGCTTTGATCAACATTTTACCTCCTAAATTTTGTTTATTTCTAAATTATTCTGCAGAATTTATACATATAAAGTTTCATAAATTGTCAATTTTATACCGCATGAATCAAGGAGCGTCGCGAAAAAATTTATTTGTCGAGACTTGAGGTCATTTGACGACAGATTTAAAGCCTATAGGCAATAATGTTTAATAGCATACTTTCAAATCACCTCAAGTCTCGACGCCATTTGAAACTTACGCGGTACATGATATGATTTTAACAGGTGTTGATAAATCCTAAACCTATAAACTTGCATTTATTGATGAACGTTATCTACAAACTTTTAACCATTTGATTTTTAAGAATTGATTATTTCTGATTTGTTAAAATTAACCTTCAACTACTGTAGGTCTGACCACCTTACAGTTCTAAGTGCAGAGCAAAACTTTCAGAGTTGGGCCATTTTTTTTAATTCTCAAAAATTGCACTACTGTAACCTGACTTTACGCGCTTTGAGATAATTTGGCGGGGACCAAAATTTTTTAAAATTTCTTGACATTTTTTATTAAAAAATAAAAATTTGTACTTCAAGGATTTTGAACTTTTATATCAAATCTAAAAAAATTTTGAAACCTGGCGAAATATTATGGTGTCTTATAATAAGACTCTTATTGAACATAAATTTTTGAAAACAATACTAACTGTTTAGATACTCTGGTGACTGATGTGGTAAATCTAAAGCCCTTATATACGGTGATGGTTCTGGTAATAATCTGGGAAAGTGTTTGGTGTCTTCAAAAAATATTAATTCTTCAAATTCTACATTTTCTTCTATTTTATTGGCGGAAATTCTAGCAGCATATTTTGTTTTCTCTTGATTCAGAGAGGAAGAAGTCTGGTAGACTGAGCGTAGTGATTGAGATAAATACAGCCTGCGACATGGCCTATAACATAATCGCTTTAAATGTAGAAAACGCATTTCTGAACGTTTTTTTTTAATTACTATTTTTATTTTATCGAGAAAGCTTTTATTTCAACCAATCATAAGCCATAAAATAAATTGAATAAAAAAACAACCAATCACAATTGAAGGAGACTTTACTTAAACTTTAATAGAAAATTTCGATGAATATAAATTTTAAAGCTTTATAATTATACAAATTATTGTACTATATATATATTTAGGCAGGACAGCTGAAAATATATGATTTGAAAATCGGGAATTTTTTTTCTTTATTTTTAACGCATATTTTAAGGGGTAGTCACCAA
Source organism: Oikopleura vanhoeffeni (assembly GCA_004367855.1). Taxonomy (NCBI): domain Eukaryota; kingdom Metazoa; phylum Chordata; class Appendicularia; order Copelata; family Oikopleuridae; genus Oikopleura; species Oikopleura vanhoeffeni. Next base: position 102,785 of record SCLH01001820.1, on the reverse strand, counting down.
AATTCGAAAAAAAAATAAAAGTTTACGAGATTGTTTTCAAAATTCGAGATTTTCAGATGACCCAATATGAGTATCAAAGGATAGAATAAAAAATGAAAAGCGGTGGTTTGAGTAGACCTTGGTATTTAGGGGGGTTTTAGTACTAACCTGTCATGTGTCGAAATTTCGGGTCAAAACAGTCTGAATTTTTTATACTTAAGTTTGATACACAAATTTGGTCATTTTCTGTCATCTGAAAATGTCGAATTTTGAAAACAATGTCGTGAGATACGTTTTTTTGTCGAATTTTGGGCTAAGAATCACTTAATGAAATTTGAAAAAAAGCGTATCCTTAATATTTTTCATTTTAATAAATGGTATCTATTTATTTTTCAAATTACATAATCTTCTATTTTGAAATCTGAATTTCACGTTGGTTTCTAAGGGGTCCTGAGTAGGGTGGACAAGGCTTTTTTCAGGTCGCTGTAACTCGGTCGGAATTATAGCGATTTCCTTTAAATTATGACACAATACTCATTAGATCATGAGTAACAGATTTGAAATCTCAAAATTTGGAGCACTTTCAATCTTCGACCTTTTAAGAACTCTTAAGAGGTCGAAAAAAAAAGTTTCTGATTTATGTAAGAAAATGCTACAAAGTTCAGAACTAATAGAACATTGAACTAGAAATTTTTTGAGATTATAGAAGTTTTTCAAAAATTCTTAATTAAGGGGGGGTTGGTGTTAGAATCTTTCATCTTATTTTTGACAAAAACTTCAAATGATGTCGTAGAGCCTTCATTTTTGACAGAAATGTAGATATTGAATAAAAAAACAATTTGATATGTTGGACATTTTGTTCAAATGTGGCGCTAAAGAGTTAAGAACACTTGAAGGATTTTTTTTGCTCAGCGAAAAATCGACAATTTTTTTTGTAAAGTGATCAAAATATGAGATGTTACTAATAAAAACATAAAAAAACGATTGGTCATGTCAAATTATGTTTAAATACACTCCTTGGCCATTTAAGTACTTAACGATAGACAAAAAAAAAGTTTCTTATTTTATGTCAGAAAATGCTATAAATTTCAGAAGTTTAGAAGATTCAGCTAAAAGTTTTTGAGATTGTAAATTTTTTTGAAAACTTTATAATTAAGGGGTGTGGGCTTTCGAATATTTATTATTTCGGTCAAAACTTCAAATGATGTTGTAGAGCCTTATTTTTTGACAGAAATGTAAATGTTGAAAAACAATTATTTGATCAGTTTGAAAATTTCTATAAATGTGGCGCAAAGAGTCTGAACACGAAAGGCATTTTTTGTTCAACGAATATCTACAATTTTTTCTATGAAATCATCAAAGTATCAGATAATACTAATAAAAGCTTTAAAAACATATTGGTTATGTTCAAGTTATGTTTGAATACACTCCTTAGTCCATTTAAGTACTTAATAATAGAGCCAAAAAAAGTTTCTTATTTTATGTCAGAAAATGCTACAAGTTTCAGAACTTATAAAAGACTCAACTGAAAATTTTTAGAGATCGTAGAATTTTTTGGCTTATACTGTGATATTTATAAAATTGTGATATTTTTTAAACATACAGCCTGAGTTTTTTTAATTGATCCATTTTTTTCTCCAGTCGGCTAGACAGGGAGATTGAATTAACGTCAAAATTGGGCATAACATATGACTCATTCGTAACACGTGACTTTTTGGGCCATTTTTTCTCCGGGGAATGATACAAACAACGCAAGATATTAGCACCCAATCAAAACCCTTGATTGCGAAATAGGCCGATTACATTGGTCAGATTAAGATAGGATCAACCAATCAAATGCTCAGATTTTGCAGTTTTCAAAGATTTAGGATTTGTACTCTGATGGCGGGTGATCCATATAAAACTAAAAATTACTTGAATAATATTATGCGCAAAACCCAAGCTATATTCGTGTATTGTTTGAACATCTTCTTCAGATAAGTTGTATTTTTTTTTGGTTGAAATTGTTACGCGACAATTTTAAAAGTTATTTTTCCACTCATTTCTCTCAGTTAATAATAAATTTCGATAATTATTTGATAAAATAATATTTTATTCAAATACTAGAACGATTTTTCAATGTTCCAGCAAAATTGGGCCATTTTTTTCACCGGAGAAAAAAAATGGCCCAATTTCGCTTTTGTGGCTTCGGGCCATTTTTTTCTCCAGTGAACCGCTGTCTAGCCGTCTGGAGAAAAAAATGTCCCAATTAAAAAAAACTCTGGCTGTAATTTTAAATTTTGCATTAAAAAGACTGATTTGTTTTATTGGAGATTTTGAATTTTATTAACGATATAAATATACAACAATTTAAAATTGTCAAATTGGCATAAATTCAAGTTTTTCAACCTGATGTGATGGGCCATTTAAAAGACGGTTGTTCCTAGACTTTTTATTAAGAATTTGAGGACATGTCAATATGAGAAATAAATGAAAGCCACCATTAGATAGGAAATTTTCCGGAGGTTTATTTTGATCTATTTTTTCAGACAATTTTGCCGATCGCTCATTGGTTGAAGAATAAAAATGCTGTAAAGTCATTTTTGACCCCTGAAATGAAACCGCATGATTAAATTATACTAAAAACATATTTTTAAATTGCGTTACAAATCAGAAAATGATTGTTAAGGGTACTTAAAATTACAAAAATTGTCAATTAAAAGGGGTATGCGACTCCGATTCAACATTTTTTCAGGGAAATATACTGAAAACTAAAACATCATGAAAAAAACCGAAAATCCTTATTTGTTGATCTTTCCTTGATCTTGCACAAAAGAGTATCACAAATTATTTTTGACCATTACGCCAATAGGTACAGATCACGTAACGGTAGTATGTCAATCTTTTGAGACAAGCTTTTTTTGATCCGGCGAATGAACAATTCTAGAAAGCCAAATAACCGACGATGATTTACAATTTCAGACTTCAAAATATATCTTCTCCGAGGATATATTTGCAAAATGACTCAAATTTTTATCAAGTATTCTCCAGAACATTTGTAAGATATAACCACGTTTAATATAATTTTGTTGAAAAATGAGCCCAAAATCGGCCGAGGGCCGATAAAAGAGGATTTTATATTTTGTATTTAATTTTGTTAAAAAATGAGCCCCAAATCGGCCGAAGGCCGATAAAGGAGAATATAATATCCTGGATATTTTATTTTGTATTTAATTTTGTTGAAAAATGAAGCCCCCACTCGCCGGAGGCCATAAAAGGGGATTTTTATTATTTTTGTAATTTTTAATTGTTGTTTGAAATAATGAGTCCCCAATCCGGTCCGAATGTCCGATAAAAAGGAATTTTAATAATTTTGGTTTAAATTTTGTTGAAAATTGAGCCCTCAAATCGGCCGAAGGCCGATTAAAAGGGGTTTTTTTATTATTTAATTTCTTGTAAAAATAATAAGCTCAATATTCGGCCCGAAGGCCGATTAAGTATGGATAAAAATCATCCTGGATATTTCATTTTGTATTTAATTTGTTGAAAAACTGAAGCCCAAAATCGGCCGAAGTGCCGATAAAAGGGGATTTGTATATAGGTTTTGTTTTAATTTCTTGAAAAAGTGAGCCCAACGGTCAGATTAAAGTGTCATTTAATTATTTGTCATTCAATTTTTTGTTTAAATTAACCCAAATTCGGTGTTAAAACCATAATTCTAGAACGCCAAATAACCGACGATGATTTACAATTTCAGACTTCAAAATCTATTCTCTCCGAGGATATATTTGCAAAATGACTCAAATTTTATCAAGTATTCTCCAGAACATTTGTAAGATATAACCACGTTTTCACTACCCGCCGTGTTTGAAAAAAGAGATGTTTAATATTATTTTTGTTGAAAAATGAGCAAAATCGCCGAAGGCCGATAAAGGGGGGTTTTATTTTATTAAATTTGTAAAAAAATAAGCCCAAAATCGGCCGAGGCCGATAAAGGATGATATTATATCGATATTCATTTTGTATTTAATTTTGTTGAAAATATGAGCCCAATCGGCCGAAGGCCAATAAAAGGGATTTATTTTTGTATTTAATTTTTTGAAAAATGAGTCCCCCAATCGGCCGAAGCCGATAAAAGGAATATTTATATTTTGTTTTTAATTTGTTGAAAAATGAGCCCAAATCGGCCGAAGGCCGATAAAGGGGTTTTTTATTTAATTTTGTAAAAAAATAAGCCCAAAATCGGCCGAAGGCCGATAAAGATGATAAATATCCTGGATATTTCATTTTGTATTTAATTTTGTTGAAAAAGAGAATCCTCAATCGGCCGAAGGCCGATAAAAGGGGATTTTCAAATTTTTTATTTAATTTTCTTGAAAGTGAGCCCCAAATCGGCAGATAAAGTGTCATTTAAATTTTTATTCATTTTGTTTAAAAACCCAAATCGGTGTTTTTTGCACGCGCGAGCAAAATTTTTTTGTTTGAAAAGTTGTATTTTTTTCTGCCTGTTTTCAAAACAATTTTTTCTCTACAAATAATGTATATTTTAAATCAACCATAAAAATGATTTCGTCGTTTTTCCTCCCATTTTCACCCTTAAAGTGGCTTCACCAAAATAACTAAAATATGGCCATTTTTGCCACTAAAAGGTCGTAATTTTTATTCGATGTAATTTATGAATTTATTTTTATGCATACAGAACATTTTCGAGGCAATTTAGAAAGAAATGATATTGCCCGAAGTTGAAATTTCGGACCTTAACTCCCAGGATCTCAGTTTGGAAATTACTTTTTGAGCTCAAGGTCATCGTATCAAATTTTCAGTAGTATCAAATGATTCGCAACTATCATGTTTCTTGAAACAGGATTATAAACTGTGGCCAAATTATCAACCGTTTTCGCGCAAGAGCAAAAAACAATTTCTCATTTTAGACACTTAAAAAAAATTTCATTATTCTTTTGGAAAATTTTTATTTTTTTTCACAATTTTTGAAATTCATATAACTAAACAGGCCACGTTGAGATCAGAAATCGTGAAATTAAATTGACATAAAATTGCCAAATTTTCAGGAAAGTTTTCAAATTTTTGAATTTGAAATAGAAAGTTCAAAATTTGAGTTTAATTTTTGTAAAAATTATTTAATTTTGAAAGAAAATCTACAAATTCTATAGAAAATTTAATAATTTTTGAAAAATTGTCTAATTTTGAGAAAATGTACAAATTCTATCGAAAAATTGTCGTAGTAAAAATTAATTGTCAAATTTTTGATAAAATTTTATAGTTTGTCAGAAAATTGTAAAATTTCAAACTAAGAAATTTTTAAGAAAATTTGAAATGATGAAAAAAAAATTTCGAAAACTTTCAAATTTTCGAAAACTTTCAAATCACAATTTTTTCGAAAATTATCAAATTTTTTAGAGAATTTGTACATTTTCTTTCAAAATTAGATAATTTTATAAAAAATTAAACTTAAATTTTAAGCTTTTTATTTCAAATTCGAAAATTTGAAACTTTTCCTGAAAATTTGGCAATTTTTCCTGCTCGTTTCTCAACGATAATGGATAAAAAAAAGATAAAATCTCCTCTAAATAATCTTCAAAATTAAATATTTTCGGCCGATTGGGGACTCATTTTTCAACAAAATTAAATACAAAATATAAAATCCCCTTTTATCGGCCTTCGGCCGATTGTGGTCTCATTTTTCAACGAAATTAAATACAAAATGAAATATCCTCTTTACTCGGCCTTCGGCCGATTTAAGGCTCACTTTTCAACAAAATGGAATAAAAAATCCCCCTATATCGGCCTTCGACTGATTTAGGGCTCATTTTTTAACAAAATTAAATATAAACCCCCCTATATCGGCCTTCGGCCGATTTGGAGCTCATTTTTCAACAAAATTAAATAAAAAATATAAAATCACCTTTTATCGGCCGATTTGGGGCTCATTTTTCAACGCAATTAAATACAAAATATAAAATCCCCTTTTATCGGCCTTCGGCCGATTTTGGGCTCATTTTTCAACAAAATAAACGTGGTTATATCTTACAAATGTTCTGGAGAAATACTTGATAAAAAATTTGAGTCATTTTGCAAATATATCCTCGGAGAAGATAGATTTTGAAGTCTGAAATTGTAAATCATCGTCGAGTATTTGGCGTTCTAGAATTGTTCATTCGCCGGATCAAAAAAAGCTTGTCTCAAAAGATTGACATACTACCGTTACGTGTCATGTACCTATGGCGTAATGGTCAAAAATAATTTGTGATAGCTCTTTTGTGCAAGATAAGGAAAGATCAACAAATAAGGAATTCGGTTTTTTTCATGATCTTTTAGTTTTCAGTATATTTCCCAGAGAAAATGTTAAATCAGAGTCGCATATCCCTTTTATTGACAATTTTGTAATTTAAGTACTTGTAATTTTAAGTTTGTAATTTATCGACAAAAGCGCTCCCGTCAAGAAGTTTTTAATACTAATCTATACAGGTTTATGTAAATTTAGGTTTATTTTCGAAGTAATAGCCTGGATAAGATAGACTTTTCACGTTTTACTTAGGTCTCCCTGTCTCGCTTATGTTTCCTGGGAGTGTATGCATGCAAAAAAAATTTGACACATGTTTCACGCAAGATGAAAGCTTGTTTTACAAACTGGCTAATCTGAATAATATCCTTGACGCCGTTTTTGGCTATATGTTTTTAGTATGATTTAATCATGCGGTTTTATTTCCGGGGTCAAAAATGACTTTTGAGCAATTCTATTTTTCAACCAATCAGCGATCGGGACAATTTTTGAAAATCTTCCTGAAAAAATTAATTTGAATGAATCTTCGAAAAGTTTCCTATCTAATGGTCATTTCCATTTGTTTCTCATATTGACATGTTCCTCAAATTCTTATAAAAAAGTTTTGTTTATGCTAAAATTGACAATTTTTGTCATTTTGATTACCCTTAACAACCATTTTCCGATTTGTAAANAAATATAAAAATATGTTTTCTTGTCTAATTTAATCATGCGGTTTCATTTCCGGGGTCAAACATGACTTATGAGCATTTTTATTTTTCAACCAATCAGCGATCGGTAAAATTTTGAAAAACAAATTTCGAAAAAATTTAATCTGAATAAATTTTCAAATAATTTCCTATCTAATAATTACTTTCATTAATTCCTTATAATGAGCTTCCTGTAAATGCTAAATACCATGCTGCTGTTTACACCACCAAATCATGGAATCGCCTCTAGCACCACCTGTGGTCATCTTAGTTGCTTATACCGTTTTAACAAAGTCGATGCTTGCGCATCTTTTGAGTACCATAAATCATTGATTTCAAATAATTCGACTTTTTGGGCACCTACATTTCCGGTGCTACACCACGTGATCAATGTCGTCCAGTGAATTTTAAATTTCAATCTGGAGCAAAATTTTACGCTCCACCCAAAAAAATAAGTTGGCATTGAAAAAAAAGATGTACATTTAGCTTTTTTTTGAAAAAACGATTTTTGAGCAGCTCAAACAGCGCCACCGAGTGGTCGGAGCCAAAAAATTATTTGACCAAAATTTTCACCGTCAAAAACTGCCCTGGATCTGAAGTTTTCAAACTCATAGGACCTTTTTATCGGTTGCTCATTTTTTGCTCGGGAGGTCTAGCGATAGAGCATGTTGAATATAAAAAATATTCGTGTAAATTTTCTAACATTATTATTTTTATAAAATTAGTTAAATAAATGGAACCCTTTTAAACCCCCAGGAACAGTTCATTAAAATTAAGATAAAGTGCATATTCTAATTTGTCGATTAACAGCTACGCAGCTGTTTTACTAACTAATATTTACGCTGATCAACGCATGAAAATTCAAATCTTTATTTATTATGCTGTAAAATAATGTAACATATTGAAGTCTTTCAAGAAATCATCAAAACCGTCGAAACCTAAAATTAGAGGTTTTGCTTTCTAGCGACGTTTCTGATAATAATTGACCCATAGTTGCTAATATTTTCACTAAAAAGTCGACCCCAAGGATCATTCTGATGGTACTTAACGAACCTAAAGTGATGGACCTTTGAAATTGATCTCGAACAAAGGTCAATTTCAAGGTCATCATATTGAGTCGAAAGTACCATCGAAAAAATTCCTTGGGGCTCGACTTGCTGGTGAAAGTATTTGCAACCATGGGTTCATTTTGAATATAACAGCGGTAACAGGCAAAACTTTGAAATAGAGCTGAAGAAGGACTTTTGCTCTTTAGCGACTTTTCTGGTCATAATTGACCCAAAGTTGCTAATATTTTTACCAGGAAGTCGACCCCAAGGATCATTTTTGGGGTACTATCGAGGCAAGACGATGAACCTGAAATTGACCCTGAACTTTGACCGGTCATTAAGGGTTGAAGTTTTCAAGTGCTCCAAATTTTGAGATTTCAAATCGAAGCGTCGTGTCAATAGTAGTAACATACCAGAAAAAAAAATCGCCATGATTCTAACGAAATGAGAGACAAAAAAGTGGTTTTGGACACCTCGGAGTTAAAAATAAAGAAATTTTATTTCGATTTTTTCTTGTCTAGCTACCGGCCAAACTTTTGTTAAAATTTCAGGACTTTCTGTTTATTTTTTGAAAAAGCCTTGGCCACCCTAGTCCTGAGTCAGGACTACTTCAGACTCAAGTCAGTAATACATTATTTTGAGATTTTTTTGTCAGAACGTTGGTGTACGGTTTTTCCAAATAATGTTTTTATTTTTCGAATCAGTTTGATAAACGGCCATAAATGGCAAATTATTTTTTTGTACCTGTTTTCTGGTTGATTACGCTCGACTAGTGTATCGACCGGATTTACGCTGCCTTTGCTTCATGCAGTTTGTCTTATCAGATCATTGAGGAACGACAGTATTTAAAAAACTTTACAGTAGTTATGTATCGAAAAAGTTAACTATTTCAACATAATAAAAATTCTAAATTCTGTATTTTTTACGGAGATCAAAACTTTTGTATTGTTAAACATTTAGCCTGATGATGCGAAAGCGAAACGTTGCACTAATAAATAAATAATAAAAATTCATTTATTGATTGCGATTTGATTTAGAATGAATGAAAACATTTAATTTATCATTACACCATAGCCCCAAAATGATCACGTGACCGTATTCAAGGAATAAGGTTGGTAAAAGTAGTACTGTTTCTTTTTTTAAATTACTTAAATCAATTTTTGAAAAAGTGAAGTGGTTCTTTAGAAGTTTTTAAGATTTTTTTCCAATCCACACCAAAGTCCAAAAACGATCACATGACTTCAAATAGGTAATAAGGTTTTCGTTCAAGTAACAATTGTTATCAAATACGCCGGAAATTTTTGGGCCATTAAAAAACCACCTATTTCAAGAGTTTGGAACGTTAATAAATTTCCAAAAAACGTCACTGTGATCTTATTTTTCGAGAATAAGATTAATTTATGACTACATCCACAACCTCTAACTTGAACACTTACCGACCTAGAAAAAAGCGTTCCATGCTTAGGAGAAGGTTCCAGTTAGAGATACCCTATAATTTTGCTTCAAAGCTAACATTGCATATTAAATGCTTTATTGTGGTCAAATTCGTTGGTAACTAATGACAGAAAGTATTTGTGTATAATATTATATTACAGCAAGTCAAATACATGCAGGGCAGTTTGGTCCTCATTTAAAAAAAAAAACTTTTCTATAGAATTTTGTTTTGTTTTTTTCTTGTTACGAATTTCTAATCGCTTAAAAACCACTGTATTTATTGGCGTCAAAATCTGAATTTTTCTCTAACACAACATTCCATCGAATTTGTAATTTCTTCATCGGCATCATGCTGGTACTTGGAATATGTCGAATTCTATCAGCTTCTGAAAATCTGTTCAGATGCGAATTATACGAATATTTTTTCAAATATGTGAGTTACTGAACAATTATTTCCGAAAGTATCGAGAGTCTCGATTCGAGACAGCAATTTCCTGAAGCAACTTAAATTTTCCGAATGAGGCAAGATTGACGTCGATCGCTTTCTTCGAATTCCATATTCAATTTATGCAACTTTTTCAGCACTCGGGAATCG